>SNQJ01S0051019.1:48702-78432 GCA_010110895.2 Picea sitchensis
TGTGAAAGTACTTGTGGGTAACATTGTCACCACTGGTCACCATGCCAGGATAGTGCCCCTTGATTATCTATTGAGGAAAAAAGGAAATAAAAAGGCAATAAAAAATGAAATAACAAAAAGAATAAAAGGCATAAATGGGCTTGGAAAGAATTGCATCCATGATAGGTACAACTCACCTTCTACAAAGGCACCCACAGGTAACTTCTTGCATCCTTGGATTTCATTACACCGACCTGCTTGGACATCCCTTGACCACTTCATCCACTTACATGTCTTAGAAGGGGTCTCTTCTAGGAACTTTCGTTATTCAATGGACACTAGCCCAATAAGATGCCTTCCCCTTTTCACAAACTTGTATAATAGGTTTTTGTAACGTCTTTGAGCTATTGATTGATCTATTAGGGGTTTTATGCATATGTTTATTAATATTAATGATGAAATGTGATTGACATTGCTATGATCCCTATGACTGATGAGCCCATCAGGTCGTAGTTTTTGATGTGCAGGACCATGCTCGACGGACAGGTACCATCTTGGATCGGTACACATGGGGAGATGATCAGTTCGGACCTCCATGGAGCTGAAGATCCCATCAGGTGGATGTTGAGACCCCATTAGGGGGAGATACAAGATGGATATGGATCCAGAGCATTACAGCAGAAGAGAAGAGGGTGTTCCACCAGAGGCACCCCGACAGAGCTTGACCTAGGGGGGATGACCCTTTCTTAGTGGAATGTTGGCCTTTGGAGGCCTAGGACGTCACCACCTTGACCATGATGTCACCCAACATCATGAACGTGTGGGGAAGGTAGGCTAGGCAGCAATGGCATGTGTGCCAGGTTGGAGAAGCCCAGGGAGGGCTAACGTTTTGCTCAAGGATGCCCCATCTACCCTTAAAAGGGATAACGTCTCCCTTGGAGGGGTTTTACTCTCCTTTTATCTTGATTTAGGGTTTTAACTTGACAATTTAATGTAAAATAGTATGATTTGATATTTTTTCCTTGTTGGCCTTTTACTTGACCTAAAATGTAAATTCAAGTCAAGGTTTTGTATAAATGAGAAATTTTCACTCTCATTTTTTCATCACTACTCATTCACTCCATAGGGAGGTATTAAATTTGTGCCCTATCTTGGGTATTTGGCTGATTTAGTAAGGCGCACTTGTTGAAGGAAGACATTTTTTTCATTTCATGGTGTTTCTCTTGAAGGAAGTTGTTACAACTAGGGTTTGCATGGTTATTTCTTGATGAATTGTAAGTATTTTTTTTCAAAACTTCTTAAATGAATGGTTGTAGTCTTATTTTCTTGCATATGTTTATAATTTTCTGAATCAAAACCCTAGGTGACAAGCACACAAGTAGGTCCTTGTCTCATGTCCTATGATAGAGAAATTTTCAGCCATTCAAGAGGAAAAGAGAGCCTAGCCGTAGCTACACTCCTTTTTCTTCCTCCTTTATGCTAGTCGTACCATTTGAAACTCAAGAGGAAGAAGACATCCCAGGCCTAGGTTATCTACACTTAGGGCCATTTTTCTTCTAGGGTTTGATGAAAGAGCCTTGTTGTAGCAACACTCTCCCTCATTGACTTTCTTGTCTTGATTTTGTGATTCATTTTGCAACTAGCCGTTTTTCCAAATTGACCTAAGGAAGGAGGAGAGAGCATGAGGCCTTGCTATAGCAACACCAGAGTGAGCCTCTCTCCCCTAGGGTTTTTATTTTGAGGCCATACCATTGCAACACTTCATAACTCTTCCCTCTATTCCTTAGTCATTCTCCTTGAACCCTTGCGTCCTTCACTTTTGACTCCATTTTACCCTCTAAGGTACTGATCTAGAGTCCTCCAGTGTTGAAGTGAAAACTTGATCACAACTACTTTCAAAACCTTGAGTCAAACCCTAACTACTAACCCTAGCTTTAGCTAACCCTACTAACCCTAAATGTTGACATTACTCTTGGCTATTATATCATTGATGCAACAACATTTTGTTTTACAAGCAATTGAATGGTTATTTAAGAATTAAATGAAATAAAGTGTTGATTGGTTATATTAAATGCTACATTGTTCCAGTATTTATTGGTGAAGTGACATTATTTTCATTGATATATTGATAAACATTGACTTCGTCAATATTTTTTTCCATATTGCTTATACATACATATTTATCAGATAATATTGTGAAGTACTAACCCATTGAAATAGCTTGCACATATCAGTTTGTTGTGTCTTTGTTCCATGTAGGTACACTTGTTTGGGGGTTTTACTTCATTATTTGCCTTTGGCTGGAGTGTCTCTTTGCGTGGTGACATGTGAAGGGAGAAAATCTTATCTTTGTCTTATTATCCTTTTGCCTCTTCAAAACCCTAGATCATTGGGGATGTCTCCACTGGGCCTAACCTCCCTAAAGAGAAAGAACCATCCCATTGTGGTGACATTGGGTGGGATTGGTTCCTATTACGTCAGTTTGGCCTTCTATATTTTAGCCTTTATCCTAGCTACAAACTATGCGATAACATTTTGGTGCCATTGTCGGGGAACACTGAGTCAATTCTCCTCAACATGACACTTTTCGGTAAGCCTTGCCTCAAGAGAGTCTTATTCTTACAAGCTTACCTGACGATTCCACTTAGGGTGTTTTCCCTTATCTTTTGATAGTTTCAATAAAATTATATGGTGAATCCACTAATGACGAAGCGAACTATGAATTCACAATGGGATCCTAGGAACTACAAGCCTTTAGACATGAGAAAAATCCTGGGATACCCACAACAAATGCTCCTGATAAAAGGAAGATGGCTCCTTAAATTCATTGGTAGTGATGCGGAAAGAGCTGATTTTCATATGAATGATTTTTATTCTTATTTTGGACTCCATCCTGTCAGTGATGATGTCAAAGATGTAGTGATGAAAATTGTTCCCACCACTCTTCATGGGAATGATAAAAAATGGTATGATGATCTTCCCGATGCTGGCATCACTTCCATGAACCAGCTAGAAGAAGTATTTCTCAAACAATGGGGCATAAAATTGGAAGAGATCCAAACATTGCTAAAAATACTCCAGTATGAAAAACAAGCTAAGGATGAGACTGTTTTCAACTTCCGAAATAGATTTGAGGGTTTGTTATACCAGCTTCCTAAAGACCATTATCTTGAGGATAAGGACCATGTGTATCTCTTTACCAATGCACTCTTGGTGCATTTGGGGTTTCTCCTGAGTAAAAAGAATCCAAAGACACTCCATGAAGCTGGCAACATGGACTTACAAATCAAGGAAAATATCTTTGTGTCCAGAAGAAAAAATGTTTTTTCCCTAGGAATCAACATCAATGATTATGAAGATACTACAGGCACTCTCAATTTGGAAAATCTAGTTTCCCTTGAGACTTCTACTGTTGATTTTCAAGAAGAATGGAAAAAAGTTATTGACCAACATAATACTAAGGAGAAATCTCTTGATGAGGTTTTCCAAGGGCAAGGGATCATTGAAAATGCATCTAAGGAGATGAAACCCGAACAAGACTATAAAAAATAAACATGTACTCCTCCTCTTGATGAAGAAGTCCACAAGCTTTTTTCACCTGCACAACAACAAGACAATGAGGTTAGTTGCTTCCCTTTTTAGGATTTTGATGATACCTTGTTCCTTGATTCAGAGAGTGAAGGAGAAATGGAATCCCTGAACGAAGTAAATATTCCTTGTTGCACTCTTGAAGACAAAGGGGCAATTCATGAGGATGAGAAAATAACTCATGCTGGAAACGCAAAAGTCCTTGAAGATTATGCACAAGAAGAAATGGGAAGTTATCCTCTTCCCCCAAAATTTGATAATTTTCTACCTTATGATTTAGAGGGGGAGGTAGATGAGCATATGAATCTTCCATGTTATGATATTGATACTGACACATTTGATATTGATGAGTTGATACATGTTGGGATACGTAGGTGGGATATAGTTGGTTATGATATGGATCCCATCTATGACATAGAGAGTCATCTCCATGTGTTTCCTTTGCAATTATCACAACAAGTTACTCTTGACCAGTGGTAACAAGGAGATGAGATTTTTACCCATACTTTCCAAAAACCCAAGGATGACCTAGTACCTTGTTTTCTTGATTCTTTTCGATCATACCTTGAGGAATTTGATGATTTCTCCTCTGAGCATTTGGATTTATTTTATGAACATGACTATCGACCACCATTGTGCTCAAGTTTTGAGAGGAGTAACAATGTTGTTTGCTTAAAGAAAGATTCTCATGATATTTTTCTCCAGCCACCGCTTGTCACTTTACCTCACTGTATCATTAAAGGTGTAGTTGGGAATTCTGTCTTTTATATTGAGTTTCCTTTGAATAAAACCCTAGAATACAAGGGTTGGTTGAAAAATACAAGTTCAAGTCTATCATCTCCATGTTTCAACTTTCCCTCAAGAATTGGCCAGTCACCCACTGGATCCTTGTTAGTCGCTTCAGAGCGTGAAGATGTCCTGGGTGGTCAATTTGCAAACCTATTGAGTCAGTGCTCTGAACCTTGGATTTTTCATGACCCCTTATTGAAGTGGATTGAGCACTTTTATAAGAGATTGACTTGGCAGGATTTTATCCCTCCCACCCACCTCCATGAGTTAGACTTTGTGATTTCCGATAATATAATACATGTTCTAACCCATGTCATTTTTGTGCTTGATTTATCAGTTTTTGGGTTTATGATGAAGCACAAAGGCAGGTATCATGGAATGTTGTTAGATTGGCTTCACTGGTTGTTTGACTACACTCAACATCCGTCCAGCAGGTAAGTATAGGTAAGTAGTTTTCACATTCACATTATTAATCGTTTCATTTCAATCTGTATGTATCCATATACATTGGGGTGGAATTACCACCCAATTTTATTACTAATGTTTCTATTGATATCAAGCAGGTAAATAGGTTATGCCACCAGAGATGTTGAGGTTCTCATGCGCTCTACGGTGAGCACATGTCCCCGAGTTGGAGCCAGATGTTATCCCCCACTTTCATGGATAACTAGGAGATCATGTCTCGAGGCCCACAGGTCCTAGACATGGAGTATCGACAACAGGATTGACTTTAGTATGGCCCTAAAGG
This sequence comes from Picea sitchensis, assembly GCA_010110895.2. NCBI lineage: Eukaryota > Viridiplantae > Streptophyta > Pinopsida > Pinales > Pinaceae > Picea > Picea sitchensis. Next base: position 53,807 of record SNQJ01S0051019.1, read on the forward strand.
GCCCACCTTTTATCTCTTCCAGCATCTTTATCCTATCAGTAGAAATAGTAGCCTCCACCACCGTCGGCTTGGTATTGTGTTAGAGAGGGTTCTTGCTTCATGAGGAGATTAGTTCAGGTATCATGGTATGTGTCACTTTGATCATCAAAACCATTGAATGTATGCATCTGATTCCTTTTATTTCTAACAACTGCTTGGATCTTACACATGCCCACTTGACCATGCTTTGGGGATTGACAAGGTGTCTTAGTAGGCATGTGTCTGTTGGTTTTGGTTAGCCACTAGGGTTGTCTCTGAGAAGTCATCGTCCTCTCCCTTCACATTTTCACTTTTCCATCTTGTTTCCCGCTCACTTATCCCATTCCACTTGTCCGGGAACTGGGTTGAACTTTTTTAGGATTGCACCTTATCTAGTGGGAAGAAGGGGCTAAAGGCCTAGAAGGTAAAAGAAATCTGGTAAAAGATAAAAGCCTAAGAATAAACCTCGAGATGCTTCGCCTAGGGATCCCCGAGAAAGCAATGAAAGGCTTCTCAACAAGAAACAAGAGGGACCCTAAAAAATAATAAAACAAGACCTAACCAAAGGATAAGGGGTCTCATTATGAGACAAATTATTAGGTCCATGGGTTCCTAGCAGTATGACACTTCCATCAGCTAGTTACCATGCCAAGGAAGTGACCTTTGGTTGCATGGCCAAGGGAAAGGGGGTCTCATCACGAGCCAACCTTCTCATTTCTGTGAAAGTAATTGTGGGTAACACTGTCACCACTAGTCACCACCCTAGGAAAGTGTCCCCTGATTATCTCTTGAGAAAAAATGGAAAGAAAAAGGAAATATAAATGAAATAACAAAAAGAATAAAAGGCATAAATGGGCTTGGAAAGAATTGCATCCATGACAGGTACAACTCGCCTTCTACAAAGGCACCCACAGGTAACTTCTTGCATCCTTGGATTTCATTACACCCACCTTCTTGGACATCCCTTGACTACTTCATCCACTTACATGGCTTGGAAGGGGTATCTTCCAGGAACTTCCCTTATTCATTGGACACTAGACCAATAGGATGCCTTTCCCTTTCCCCAGACTTGTATAGTAGGTTTGTGTAACATCTTTGAGCTATTGATTGATCCATTAGGGTTTTTATGCACATGTTTATTAATATTGATGATGAAATGTGATTGGCATTTCTATGATCCCTGTGACTGATGAGCCCATGGAGGGCATAATTTTTGATGTGCAGGACCATGCCCGATGGATAGGTACCATCTTGGACCGGTACACATGGGAAGATGATCATTTCGAACCTCCATGTGGCTAAAGAGCCCATCAGGTGGATGTTGAGACCACATCAGGGGGAGATACAAGATGGATATGGATCCAAAGCATTGCAACAGAAGAGAAGAGGACATTCCACCAGAGGCACCCCGACAGAGCTTAACCTAGGGGGGGAGACCCTTTCTTAGTGGAATGTTGGCCTTTGGAGGCCTAGGACGTCACCACCTTGACCATGACATCACCCAACATCATGGACATGTGGGGAAGGTAGGCTATGCAACAGTGGCACGTGTGGCAGGTTGGAAAATCCCAGGGAGGGCTAATGTTTTGCTCCAGGACACCCCTTCTGTCCTAAAAAGGGATAACATCTCCCTTGGARGGGATTTTACTCTCCTTTCAGCTTGATTTAGGGTTTTAACTTGACAATTTAATGTAAAATAGTATGATTTGATATGTTGGCCTTTTCGTCCTTTTACCTGACCTAAAATGTAAAATTAGGTCAAGKTATTGTATAAATGAGAGATTTTCACTCTCATTTTTTCATCACTACACATTCACGCCATGAGGAGGTCTGAAATTTGCACCCTATATTGGTTATTTGGCTGATTTAGTGAGGAGCACTTGTTGAAGGATGAAATTTTTGGCATTTCATGGTGTTTCTCTTGAAGGAAGGTGTTACAACTAGGGTTTGCATGGTTATTTCTTGATGAATTGTAAGTATTTTTCTGTAAAACTTATTAAATGAATGGTTGTAGTCTTATTTTCTTGCATATGTTTATAATTTGTTGAATCAAAACCCTAGGTGACAAGAATGGATGATTTTAGGGGCTAAATTTCATTCATGGGCTAATTTTCCATGGTTTTTACAAAAACGAGATTTGCTATTTTAAAAATGATTTGCCCAAATTCTATAGGATACAATTATTTTACCTTAAAAATCACCAAAATTTTATAAAAACTGTATAAAATCCTTAGAAATTTGAATATTTTTACAAAAATATCGCCAAACATTTATAGTTGCCATACGAAGGATGAGTAATATTCGCCAAGGTTTCTGCATTTTAAAATAAATTTCCATCCTTAAAATCATCCCTGGTGACAAGAACACAAGTAGGTCCTTGTCTCATGTCCCCTGATAGAGAAATTTTCAGCCATTGAAGAGGAAAAGAGAGCCTAGCCGTAGCTACACTCCCTTTTCTTCCTCGTTTATGCTAGTCGTACCATTTGAACTTCAAGAGGAAGAAGACATCCCAGGCCTAGTTTATCTAGACTTAGGGCCATTTTTCTTCTAGGGTTTGATGAAAGAGCCTTGCTCTAACAACACTCTCCCTCATTGACTCTCTTGTCTTGATTTTGTGCTTCATTTTTCAGCTAGTCTTTTTCCCAAATTGACCTAAGGAAGGAGGAGAGAGCATGAGGCCTTGCTATAGCAACACCAAAGTGAGCCTCTCTCCCCTAGGGTTTTGATTCTAAGGCCCTGCCATTGAAACACTTCAGAACTCTTCCCTCTAGTCCTTAGTCGTTCTCCTTCAACCCTTTCGTCCTTCACTTTTGACTCTATTTTACCCTCTAAGGCACTGATCTAGAGTCCTCTAGCATTGAATTGAAAACTTGATCACAACAAATTTCAAAACCTTGAGTCAAACCCTAACTACTAACCCTAGCTCTAGCTAACCCTACTAACTATAAATGTTGATGTCACTCTTGGCTATTATATCATTGATGCAAAAATGTTTTGTTTTACAAGAAATTGAATGGTGATTTAAGAATTAAATGAATTAAAGTGTTGATTAGTTATATTAAATGCTACATCGTTCTAGTATTTATTGGTGAAGTGACATTATTTTCATTGTTATATTGATAAACATCGACTTCGTCAATATTTATTGCCATATTGCTCATACATACATATTTATCAGATAATATTGTGAACTACTAACCCATTGAAATAACTTGCACATATCAGTTTGTTGTTGCTTTGTTCTAGGCAGGTACACTTGTTTGGGGTTTTTACTTCATTATTGGCCTTTGGCTGGACTATCTATTTGGGTGGTGACTTGTGAAGGGTTAAAATATTATCTTTGTCTTATTATCCTTTTGCCTCTGATTATATTTGTGGTGACGAGGCCTTCTATCTTTTAGCCTTTATCCTAGATACAAACTATGCAATAACAATTCCTACATGAATTCATATTCATTTGTAAATATTTAAGATATTCACAATATGGGTTTCCACCTATATATTTGTAAATGTGTTGAATATTGTATTTGATTATGATGAGTACATTTTTGGTATAACTGAATGAAAGTATAAATCCTAACTATGTTTTAAAATCATATCAGAATAAAAATGGTTAAAACGATATTGTACTAATTCACCCCCCTCTCAATACTATTGAACATTTAAACAATTGGTATCAGAACAGGTTCCTTTAGCAACAGACTAAACACTGGAAGGAAGATCCTAGCATATCACATGGATAAACATGAGAGATTATCCTCCAGCAAATATCCTTACTTTGATGGAATACATTATGCCTTCTAGAGCATCAGAAGGAGAGTTTATCTGCAGTCACTAGGATATGATGTCAGGAATCAATCAATAATGGTTATGAAACTCCAACATATTCACTTTTTGACATAGGCTCAAAGAAGCTTAGCGACAATAACTAAACATCCAAGAATGAAATTTTTGAAGCATTATCAAAATCAGAATTCACCAACGTTATGAACTGCAAATATACAAAGGAGATGTGGGATAAACTGAAGAACGCTTATGAAGGAGATGATAAATTCAAGCAAGAAAAACTACAAACCCATAGGAGTAAATTTGAAATCTTGAATATGGATGAAGAAGAAAACACTGCAACATATATTCTTTGTGTGGATGGAATTGTAAACATCGTCAGAGGCTTAGGTAAACTAGTTTATGAAAAAATTATTGTGCAAAAATTACTTAGGTGAGTTCCTATGAGATTCAATCCTAATATATCATCTCTTGGGGATAGAAAATACTTGGAAAAATTAATAATGGATGAATTGCATGGAATTATTACATACAATGAGATGGGAATAGGATAATAAGAAGTACCTAAAAAGGAATAAGAATTAAAATCCTCAAAGAAGACTAACAGAAGAAAAGAAAAATCAAGTGACAACTCAAATGATGATTCTAATATAGAAGAAGCCGACTTCGTAAGAAGGATCCAAATAGGAACTCGAAAATAAAAAGGTATTCTTCTTTTCAAATGTTTTAATTGTGGTGGAGTATGACACTTTTCTACCAAATGTCCTCATAATAATAATAGGGATAAAAAAGATCAAGATAAATTTAACCCTAATGAAAAAAGGAAGGGTACTAGTCAAAGAAACAAATACTTCAACAAGCAAAAGAAGAACCTTTATTCCAAACAGGACTATGAATCATCTTCTGAAAGTAATGAAGAAGTTGAAAAAGGTGTTCTCTTGATGGTCCAAGAAATAGACTCCATGAAGATGAAGACAATAACAATGTCCCGGAGATTGGATAAAATGATGATGTGGATGTTGATCTTGAAGGAGAATTACTTTGTGTGCAACGTCCCACTCTATTGAACATGATTTCATTGACTTATTCTTTGAGGACAGTTGCGTGCAAGTGATCCGGTTATGGTATATTGTGATTTCATTTTGGTTATGGGTTATATATGATGATGATGATGTGTTATGAATTATTGTTATTTTGATGTATATGTATTGGCAAATGCTATTGAATAGATTTCTTGATTGTGCAGGACACATGACAGGTTATGGATGATGATGGCATCAATGAACTTCCTTGGACTCCAAATTGAGTCAGGGAGTGGATTATATGTGTTTGAGTATTTCAATTTTTTCACATGTGGCATATGATTGATTACAATATGATTTATGTATATCGATTATTGACATTATTTTTTCAATGGATGCAGGATTGACGATGCTTGCTAATATGACTCACATAAGGAGTAAAGGGGCCATGCACAGAAACTAGACATTTGAGGGAGAGGTTTCGTACATCCCTGTCATAGCCTACTAGAACTTCCGTCGTGGTCTGAACTGTAGGTTAACAAATACCTAGTTCGAGAGGTCCATGATGTCGTGAGGGAATATTGAGACAATCGATCACGAAGATTTCTAAGGGGGTCACAATAAGGCAGATTCCTTATTCCTTATAAGTCCTCAGTCTCTAACATGGTTGATCGAGTGGAGTGTTAAATCAAAGGGTCATAAAAACTTCCAAAACCAGTCAAAGGAGAGTGGCACCCTTGGAGCATGGAGGTGCGTCATGAATGGAACATCGCATAACTAAAGTTTGAGCCAATAAATCTAGGTGACCTATAAAACATTTAAATGGTTAGACCTTGTTAAGAATAAAATAATTATTTGCACAGTAAATTATAAAAGCTAACAAAAGTATAAGCCTAAGTCTAAGACTAAGTCTAAGTCTAAAATTTAAATAAATGACTAAATGAACTATGACATAAGTTAAAATATTTTAGATAAATTCAAACTCTAGAAAAATGGGGAATAAAATTAAAGGGTGGACAAAAATGCACATGTGTGCATGAAATTAATAAAAATGATTTTAAAAATAGAAATAAATAATAAATTGAGAGAATAGGTATATACATAGAATAGTATCTTAACTCAAGCTACAACTGATTCTAACTAAAATAAGACTCCTAACCCAACTCTAACTATGATCCAGTTAGGGGACACTCATTAAATGAGAAATTGGGGAACAAAGGGACAACTAAGAGAAAAAATAGGAACACATTGGGGAATGTGGGGGAAATTGGTTTTTTAATTAAAATAAAAGTGGTAATTACTTGTGCAACTTGGGGAGAGTGTGACAAATGTGTCGGTGAATAATAAAAAATAATTTAATCTAAAAAGTTAATTATTTGTGCATGAGGACATGTGTCAATGAGGAAATTTCTATAAAACAAATGGTGTAGAAGGGAATTGAATCTCACTTTTGATAGTACTGTTATGCTGCCAAAATTGGGTTTGACTGTGTTTTACTTGTGAGAGTTGGGATTTCAATCTTGAGAAAGAGTGGTAGCTCTTCCTTGTGAGGCAATATTTAGAGCTATTGTTTTTTGGTTCTTGTGTGTGGCCCCTTTCCATCTCACAGGGCTAAGGGGGAAGAAGAGCATCCCTATCATTGGTTGGGAGGTACCAGTGAAGTCTCAGGGATTAGCAAGCGAGAGTAAAGAAGGAACACAGGACATTGAAGGACATCTTCAGTTATCCACCTTCAACGGTTCTGGTATTTTATTTCTAAAATATGATTTTGTCTTAAGAGTATATTTGTATCTTAGTATGATAAATTATAGAGTAAAATTTCCAAGATCGTTGAAGAGACATTGCGTAATAAAAAAGAATTGAATTGTTTGTTCACTCCCAATTTATGCACAAAATCAGAATTATGGAATTTGTTTGTTCGCTGCCAATTTATGTACAAATCAGAATTATGAAAATTGTTAGTTTGTTGCCAATTTGTTTATAAAATAGGAACTTGAGTTTATTTAATCACTACCATTACTTCACAGTTCTTGAATTTGAAATTTATATAGTCATAGTCAAGAAGATGCAACCTAAATTGGAAATTAGTGATGGTCATTGTAAACTAATGTGTTTCTCTGGAAAATGAAATTGGTAGATTCGTTACCAAAATTTATTTATAAATTCAAAGATATGATTTTGAAGGATTGTATTATTATTTTTTGAATCCTAAGTTGTGATTCATTCTCTGTTGCTATGTAACTAGTTTGAAATTTTGGAGATTGATCTTCGATCATCACCGTCAATTTAATCCAAAATTTGTTTGGGTCTGGTACCTTAATTTAAAATTTGAAATCAGATTTGTGTTGATCTTGTAAAATCTATTATGACTAAGTAAATTGTTGGGATGAAGAAAGAATCTACAAAGGTAACCTACAAACCAAATTTAAGACTAGAAACTAGCCTTTCCAATCTAGAGAGGGCTCTCTTTGAGACTTGATCTCTTATAGACAGATTGCTTTTGAATTGATGGCTAGATTTAGATGTTTGAGATAGTTTTTTCAAGGTTTTTTGGCAAAGAGGTATAGTATCTCTAGGGCTATGGATTCAACCCCTGAAAACAAAAGAAAACAATGTCTAGTAGGTAGAACTCCTCATAGAAACAAAGTCTAAACAAGGTGATGAACTTCAGTTTTGAGATTGATTATGTAGGGTGAAAGAAGAACATAAACACATAACATAATCAGAGAATAATAAAGGATGAATTATGACCTTAGTTAAGAAGATAAACTGAATTTAAATCAATTAAGTCTAGAGAACCATTAGATGAATTCTAGACCTTTAATTTTCCAATTTAAAGAGAATAATAGTGCAGATGAAAGTAAGTACACAAGGAATACATACAAAGAAGAGTACAATATTTAGATCACCACCACTAGAATATTTTTCATAAGGAGTTCAATACTTTTTCATTTGTATTTCCATTAGATTCATAAAATTACATTGAATATCAGAATGTCTATACTTCTGTCGAAAACCCCCTTTGGTTTTCATGGATTCCTGAATATATAGAAAATCATATCCTATAGTGTTGAATTTAGATTCAACTATGATCCTAAAATAGGTGTTAACAGTCACACATAATCAACATGAAATCTTTAACAGTATGCTAAAAACAAGGAGTTGACCAGGCTCATTTAATTTTAAGCCGTAACAACTTTGATATGGAAATAAATAAATAAAAATATATCATTTCCACTTATGACGTTTTTCAGAGACGATATGGACCATTATCGAAACATTCAAGCTGAGCTAGAGGTATTCTTAGTAATTCTGTCACTCTTGCACAGTAAGTCTGTTGCGCAAAGAAGGAAAAATACCATAGAGTTTGCGCAGCAGCGGGTGATCATATTTGCGCAACAAATCAAGTTTTCCCTTCTTTTCAATCTCCACTTTATTCTTAGTGATATCTAAATTATTTGCAAACTCCCTCTCCACCTTTCTGTTGTACCCTTGGATTGTTTCACAAAACCGCATACAACCCACTTTTTCAAAGGATGCTCTGATCGTTGGGTCTGTGCTTACCAAATTTAAACCTTGTGGCTCAAACCTCACGATTTCCCTGCTTCTTACATACTTTATTTTTCGTTCAGGAATTGTCATGATGTTGATATATGTCAACCTTGTGTGAACTACAAGTGTGCAACAATAGATTGTAAGAACATATGCGCAGTGAAAATGGGAACAATAACCTTTGCGCAACAAACAAGAGAAATAACCTCTGCGTAACAAATGAGAATAATGACTTTTGCACGGTGCACATCAATAGGTAGAAATAGAAAACTCTATGTAGAAAACAAACAACAGCAGGAACTTCAGCGCAACAAATGAACAGTAACAAGAAATGTGACACAACAAATGAACATGAGCAGGAAACTTGGCACAACAACAAATAACAGTAGAAAATTCGGTGCAACAACATGGATGGCTATGGTTTAGCTCAAATGAAGTAAAGTTGGTTATGTGAAAAGCAAATTTGTTGGAGGCTAACTTGCAATGGGCTCCAAGAAAGGATCCTAAAAAGTGATTGAAACAAATGGAAAATGTGCAGCAAAAAACAGATTGAAAGGTTTGCGTAGCAACTGGCAAACACACAATTTGTGTAGCGACTAGAGTTTTTGTAGCATAGATCTTTGGAGATTGTTGGAGAGGCTATGTACGATGCGCAAGTCTTGGATGCGATGGAGAAAAACAAAAGTTGGCCAATATTCATGCTCAAGTGGATAAGGGACAAAAGTTTTAAAAGGGAAGTGGTTATCCATAATGACAATACGTTTCAAAGCTAGTTAGGGATTTGCACAACAAACTTGTGCAACGGGTACACTTTTGAAGTTTGCAATGGTAAAAATGACATGGAATGTCATGACTGTTCCTTCTTTGACCTCATGAAAGTTGATGATGAACCATAATACCTTTTGACATGACATTCACCCTAACCGACGACTCGACCTTAGCACATAATTTCCCACTTTTTTAATGTGATTCAAGACTTAGGAAAGTGGACCATTACAAATTGACCATGATGGACTTTACACTCTTGAATCTTTGTTTTTTATGATGGTGTTTTATGAAAAATAAAATACACCCTTTAAACCAACTTATGGATAAACCCCTTACTGACATTTCAAGTCATTCTTTGTTTGATTACTGACCTCATAAACCTTGACACACTAACTATGACTCATCTAGGAATGCCTTGATTTTCCCAAGATCATGGCATGACTTTGAAAACTCTGGAAAAACCTCTAACTCTAGCTATGAAAATCATGGTGCTAACAACTGGCTCCAATAGGGATGTTATCCTCACATTGAGGTAGCAAAGAAAAGTAGACCAAGTTCCTGACCATTGGGCTTTATTTGAATCAAAATACTCTAAACTGACAAACAAACTTATTTACAAGACTTTCTTGACACAATTTTGATTAAACTCGGCACAAACTTAGGTCCTTCACTTCGGGTTTCAATTGTTTGTTGATTATTGAGTTCAAATGCTTCGTCTGAAAATAAAATGGTTATTAACAATGAAATAGAAAGACTGAAAACATTTTAAGCAAGATAGTGTTTGAGAAACCCACCATTCACAGGTCCTCCACCAATGAGATCTCCATTGAACTCCTACAACAAACAGGCATTGTTCCCATGGTATGCAACAATCTTGAATGGTCCTAGACAAAGATGGTCAAACTTCCCATGCTTCCCTCTATTTTCATTCCTTGCATCCCACTTCAATACCAAATAATCCACCTTGAAATAATCTTCCTTAGTATGCATGTCACATTCTCTTTTCATTTTATTTTGGTGCGGTTGTAAGTTGTTGAAGACATGTTCTCTCATTTGATGCACATGGATTAATTGGTTTATCCTCCTTTGAGCATCATTTGGTTCAAATTCTTGTTCATGTAGCAGTCTCATCACTAACAGTCCTAATGAGGTAGGAAAAAATACCTCTGTACCATATACAATCTGAAAGGGTGATGTAGAAATAGACCTTTTGGTGGTGATCCTATCATCCCATAGTTCATAGATAAGATTTTTTTGCCAAGATTTATTACTTTCCTACAAAAGCTTCTTAATAATCTCAGTCAAGATTTTGTTGGATGACTCAGCCAACCCATTACCCCGTGGGTAATAAGCTGTGGAATGGCCAAGAGTTATATTATAATCACTGCAAAAATTTTCCATTCTCTTGGACTTGAATGTTGTGGCATTGTCAGTAATGATCCTCACTGGACAACCAATTATAGACAATATATTTCTTTCTAAAAATTGAATGATAACAATATAAATATCTTTCCTTGTGGGGACTACTTCAATCCATTTGGTGAAGTAGTCTGTGGCTGTCAGTAAACACCTATGCTGAGTTGAGGATGGTGGATGAATCTCTCCTATAAAATCAAGGCCCCATGCCTGAATGGTGCTTCAACAGAGATAGGATTTAAAGGTGAAGGCTACAACTTTCTTTTTCCATCAAAAAATTTTCATTCATGGAAGCTTGAAACTTCCTTGTATACATTAGACAAAATACTAGGCCAATATAACCATCCCTTAGTATTTTTTGCACATCCGTATTCCAATAATGGTGCCTTCCACAGTCACCTTTGTGAAAATATTTGATATATTTTTTCACTTCTTCCTCCAACAAACAATTTATCAAGATCCCACCTAGATCTTTCCAATAAATGGAATGGTCCAGAATGAAAAAAATTGCTTCTTTCAACTTCCAAAATCTGGCTTTGGTTTTACTTAACTCAGGAGGAGCTTGTACGTTTCTTAATACATAAATAATATCATCATACCAAGGAGAATCAAGGAACTTTTGAGATACTTGTGGGACTGTTTCTTCTTATGAATTTGCTGATAGGTCAACAATGAAATTGATTTCCAAGAAAAAAAAATTGGATTGTGCCATAATATTTGCAAGCCCTTGACCTTTAATCAGGTTTGTAGGTTTTATCTCGAGGTCATACTCCAACATCATAGCTATTCATTTTTCCCTTACACCTTCAGGATCAGGCTAAGTCAAAATGTCTTTCACAGAATTGCTAGGCACATGAGCAATGATATGAGAATGCAAGATATAAGTTATGAATTCCTTTAGGGACTTCACCAAGGAATATGTCTTCTTTTCCATTATGTCATATCTTAGTGGGGATTCTCTCAAAGTCCTCCTATAATAGGCTAAGGGCCTTTCAAAGTTGTGTTCATCTTTTTGCAACAAAACACCAGCAATGGTCTGTTCTGAAGAAAAAGAAAACAAGATAAAATCTTTTGCAAAATTTGGGCTTGCCAACACTTGATCCAGGTGGATATCGGTGGCCACCCACCTTTTCCAAATGGCTCAAAATAGTTTTCTGGCCATTTTGGCAATTTACTATTTTTAGCAGGTTTTAACTTCCGGGGCCATTTTGAGGGTCCAAATGAAGGTTTTTCAAGATAGAGGGCTCTCAATGATGTCACGAAGGAATAATTGAGCCCCACAAAATGAATCTCCTCAAACAATACCTTTTCAACAAGCTATCACATGCCTAAAAGAGATATCGTATGCAAAGGATTCACGACCAGGAAGTTAGTGTACTCACTTACCCAAACAGGGCCCACATGACTTTTAGTTGCTTCATCTCCTAGGGTTAGGTTTTTACTGGATGTCTAGGACTTTGGCATTCCTTTTGTAAAGGGCCTTAGGAGCCTCATTGTAATCATCTTCTTACTTGAATGTAGCCATCACATCTCTTCACCAGGAGATAAGGCTGCCACCATTCTAGGTCTCACTCATGTTTCACGGTCTACGTACATTTCTTTGATTAATAGAAATGGTAATTAATGTATATCTGTGTTTATGGTTGCATCTCGATACATTTATGTTATGGCCAATGAATATCTACAATATCTACATTGCATTTTGTACATCCTACACTCTGTTTCCCATTGCAGAAAATGAAATGCGGATCCCGGTCATTATCGAGGCGAGGCACTCTTTGCTCGTTTTCCGATTACATGTCCCGGCCAGAGGGTCAAGTACGCTTAAGTTGGGTCTTGAGCTTATCTCTCTTTAGGACAATCTCTCTTGCACACCAAGAAACCCTCAATGGCCGAAGAAAAGCTTGACCGGGAAGCGGGGGCGATCCTATCAATCTGTTGCTTGAGCAAGCTCTCACATGACAGGGGACGAGTAGATGGAGAATTTTGCCCACATCTTTTAACCCTTTTGCCGATGGGGAATCAGGTGCATCTTCATCAGCGACCACTTTGGGAGGCTTTCGCCTTTCAAAGATGCAGGTTAATTTGATATTCCGGTATTTGAAGGTCAAATGAATCACGGAGATTACTAGATAGTGGTTAAATGCGCTGAAGGTTATTTCTGTTCATAATTTTTTAGACGAGGAAAAGATCACCTTTGCACTCCGCTAGGCTCTCCCCATGTCAAACATTGGTGGGAAACTTCTTGGGAACATGGTTCCTGGAGGATGCGGAATATATGGGGTCGAGAACCCACTTGGGATTTTTGTGGATCCGGTAGAGGAGCAGTACTACCACTGGCGGCAACTATGAGGAACCGATTACATAGGATGGACCTGCTACTTGGTAGAAGGGGCCAATCAGTTCAGTTCACCAGTAGCTTCTACCTTGCGCACGGGTTTGGGTATCAAAGACTATGACGACATTTGGTTCCTACGGAAATACCGTGGGGCTCTACGGATACATCAAAGCGAAATGGATTTTCCTAGACATCTCATCTTTCGATTAACGCCTATGATATCTTTGTCAAAATCAAAATTTAAGCACCGGAACAAGCGGGAGTTGAGATTACGCAAATCCACAACAACCAAAGGAAGTATGAAAAATGCATATCCCTAACAAACAGTGTCTCGAAAACCGGTCCAAGCCACGGGAAAAGAAGGTCGCGGGGAAGACAAAGAAGGACACCAAAAATGGGTGTAATTTCCACAAAATCCTTGGCACAACAGGTAGATATTAAGCTCAAAATAGTCATTGGTGGGATCAAAGACAAGAGTGGTCACGATTGATCGATTGAAAATCTTTGGTAAAGACGGATCTCATGCGGCGTTACTTCATTTGGAGAGCGTAACCAATTCCAATAAGAGAACCAATAAGATCTAGAGAGGGGAGCACCTTTTCATTTTTTCAGATGTGGGTGATGAGGACCCCATTGCATTTTATTATTCGATAGCGAGGAAGCCAAAAGAACCTCATCTCGATTGGGGAGTCGTCAAACAAAAGAATTGGGATAGAGCAACACCACACCCATAACCACTTACAACATTGAATTGGCTTCACCGGGCGAGATCATTCGACCAGGTCAATGGGTGTCATACGGCATCCAACCCTTCCAAGGATGAGGTATTATGTGATGTTGCCCCAGCGCTGGATGTCGTGGTGTTCTCTTGGGTGACTGTATATATGTGGAAGCATGCTATCTGAGTCTATAGGCCCGGTAGTGTCATTATTACTCTGGGGGTCATCTCGACAGGATACCCGAGGGTGGTTCAACTACGCCCCCACACCTAAACAATGCGGGGTGGTATATCATACTAAAAATTCATCTTCTCCATAATCGGTTTGGGGTGAGCAGAAGGATACTCTAACCACCATAGCTTGAGGCCGAAGTGCCTTCTATCAATGGGCGAGATTAAACCAAGGTTGCGGCAAATCATGAAGATTCCATGCACTGATCCATCTAAACTAGTCGGTGGTTAAAAGGTCCAATAGCCCGCGGGTTAGGTAAATTTTACAAATGGTATTGACTTCTCCAAGCAAGACAAACTGACTCCTGAATCGCGATTCAGCAAATGATTTTCCCTCTCCCGAGACTCAGCGCGGTGGAGACCATTGCTTCCTAGGAAGGAGGATTGATCGGTGAATATGTTGTACCCCGCCTTTTTCCAAATGGCTCAAAAAACGGTTTTCGGTCATTTTGGCAATTTACTATTTTAGCGGGTTTTAACTTCCGAGGACATTTTGAGGTCAAATGAAGGTTTTTAGGGATATAGGTCCTCAATGATATCTAAAGGCATAATTGATCACAAAATTAATCTCCTCAACAATACCTTTCAACGAGCTATCACATGCCTAAAGCGGAGATCGTATGCAAGAGTTACGACCCCGCGGAGTTGATGTACTCACTTACCCAAACGGGGCCACATGACTTTTGGCGCTTCATCTCTAGGGTTAGGTTTTGGATGTCTAGAATTTTGGCATTCCTGATTGTTGTAAAAGGCCTTCAGAGCCTCATTGTAATCATCTTCTTGCAGTCGGTAAGTCACATCTCTTCTTAGAGATAAAGTGCCACCATTCTGGCGAGTCTTTCACTCTGTATTTTAAAATACAGTCTTTGTACATTTTCTTTGATTAATAGAAATAGTGTATTCGCGTATATTTGTGTTTATGGTTGCATCTACGATACATTTGTTATATTATTGAATGTCTGCAATATCTCGTGCATTTCTTTATTACATCTCCGGTCTCATTTAGGTCTGAAAATAATTAGGATCAATGCTTTGGAGGTTTGGTTAGTGCCACTTTAATATCTTCAAAATACTTCCTAGCTTCAAGATTCCATTTTATCTGATTGAATTTCCTGAGCATTTTTGTGATATACTTTATGATTTCAACTAAGTTAGGGATAAACCTTCTAAAAAAAATTACTCTTCCTAGCCAAGTTAGGGATAAACCTTCTAAAAAAAATTACTCTTCCTAGTAAGGACTATACGTCCTTCTTTCTCCTGGGTGTGCCAATATTCAAAATTGCTTCCACTCTGTTGAGTTCTATCTTTATCCCTTCCTTTGAAATGATGTGTCCAAGTAATTTTCCTTCTTGCATTCAAAAATTTGACTTTTTTGGATTCAATGAGATGCCAAACTTCCTACATTTATGAAAAACCCTTCTTAGATGTTTAAGATGTTCACCAGAAGAATCTAAAAATACAGTGATATCATCTAAGTAATAACAATAAACTTATCTTTCTCATCAGCAAAGGTTATGTACATGGCCCTTTGGAAGGTTTCCCCTGCATTCATAAGCCCAAAATGAATGTTTTCATACATGAAGGTGCCCCAAGGTGTTGTAAAAGTTGTCTTCTCTTGGTCATTAGGATGCACCATGATTTGGTTGTATCCAGAGAAACCATAAAGAATTGATATCTTTTGATATCCAACCACCTTATACAGAATGTAATCCATCTTATGAAGTGGATAATGGTATTTTAAAGACACCCTGTTTAGATTCTAAAAGTATACACATAACCTGATCTCACCACTTTTCTTCCTGGTAGACACTAGGTTAGCCACTCTCTTGAAAAATATTAAGGACACTATAATTTTGGCATCAAACAACTTCCTTACCTCCTTTTCAATCAATGGCATCAACAGAGGGTGTATTCTTCTCAATTTTTTCTTGAAAGGTTTATGATCATCCTTGATTGGAATTACATGTTGAATTACCTTAGTATCATAGACCTTTAAATCTTCATAACTCCATGAAAATACATCAGGGAAATCCTTCATTAGGATGATATACCTCTGTTTAGTTTATGGAATGAGTGTCTTGGACAGTTTGATGATCTTGGGATCTTTCCATGTCTCAATGTTTCAATCTTCTATGTCCTCATCGTTTGCAGTGATTTTAGGATTTCTGGCTACATTGTTGTTGTCAAAAATATTTTCCAATGGGACCAAGCCTTTGGGAATAATATTATTTTTGACTTTCACTATATCTCTTCCATCAATCTTATTTTGAAAACAGTCATTATTGGTGAACACAACTACATATTCATTCTCCTCAAAACAACATTCATCATCAATATTTGAATTAGAAAATTCATCACTCATCTGAAGGAATATTTCTACCTGTTTATCATCTTCAAATATTTTCCTATATTTAATGTTTTCATGTACTACTGGCCTATGCTTGACTTCAATTTCATACTTTTTGTTAGGAAAATTTGGAATTTTGAAAATGGAGGTTGAAGTAGCTAGAGCATCAGCAATTAGATTGTTCCCCCTAGGAATCACTGATAAATTGTATTCTGAAAACTCTTCAAGAAGATCAAGTACTATATTCCTATATGCCCTCAATCTAGGATGCTTTGAATGATATATTCCCTTTACCTAATTTATGACAAGCTCAAAATCCCCATGTACAATTCTCCTCCTAGCACCCAATTCTTTCAAAGTCTCCAATCCCAAAATCAGTGCCTCATATTCATCCATGTTATTGGTGCAATCAAAAGAAAATTTGTAAGAAAAAAGTTTTGAACCTATCTTGAGAGGGTTAATCCACACACCATCTCTTACTCCTTCTCTGCTAGCATCTCCATCAAATCTCATATTCTACATCTCATCTTATGCATTGTTTTGTTGATCTATAAATTCCTTTGTTTGATGATAAAATTTGTCTTTGATGGTCATAACAATCGTTGGCTCCTCCTCTTCAAAACTTAAGTCATTATAGAAAATAGAGGAACCAACCTCAGTATCTACAAAGTAAATAGGGTGGTTGTTTGGTTTCGTTTTGCTACTCACCATGTACTTGAGAAACACTTCTCTATACAACCTCCTTTCTTGGCCAAAAACATGGATAGTAGCATATGACATATCAATTTGCAAAGTCCCTTTCAACTTTGCATACAAATTTAGGAGGGATGTCAGAAACCACCACATCCATGATCATATTTTTTGATGGAATTTAAGACAATGATACAACCAGATCTTTGATTAAATCCAATCGTTTGACCTTCCTTGAGTCAAAGGAGAAAATATCCTTGTAAGGCCTTGTAATATCTAGGTCCAACTCATCCATGACTACCTTGGGCATCAAATTATGTGATGCTCCTAAATCTAATATGGCATTATGTAAGGTCATGTCATGAATTTTAAGACTAACATAGAAAGGGGGGAAATCATCAACATCACCACTCTCCTCCACATGCGAGCCAAAAAATATAGCAAGGTGATCATCTTGCACATTCAAGGTGTCAGGAGATTCTTCCATTTTGAGCATCTTAATGATCTGATTTCTATATTCACCAATTTTAATCAACTCATTGAATGGAACAAAAAAAAAAAATTTAGCCATTTCACTTTCAAAATTAAAAAGAGATGGGGTTTTTTCTACCTCTTTGATGATTGCTTCCTTTCTTGCCTCGGGTATCTTATTTGTGGGTTCTTCTTTGGATTTTCCTTTCTCCATTGCATCTTTTGTTGAATTGTCTTTCTTAGGTTGGCTTGAAGAATGTGTATTGTTCTAAAGTTCCCTTGTAGGATTTTCCTTTGGGGGGTTTGCAAGAACCTTTTTGCTTCTAAGATTGTACTCTTTCTAAAACTGCATAATAGCATTTTGAAATCCCTTCTTATACTCTTTTGTTTCCATTGACAACATATCATCATTATCCTACATAAACTTATCATTTGCAGCCATAAATTGATCATTTTCTTCTTTAGTTAAGAACACATATGTTTATGTATCATCACAGCAATGCATATTGTCTTCAATTGTTTGATCAAAATCTTCATTTACATAGTTGTTTTGGAAAGGAGGTTTTATTTGTTGATCACCTTTATTTATTTGGTCTCGTTTCTTGATCTGTGGAACTGGATCTCTTCTAAAATTTTGATTTATGGGCTGAAAATCAGTTTGATCTCTGGTGGTAGGATTATTATCCAAGGACATTCTTTCCATAAATATTTTCATAGTATTCATATTCAAATCAAATTTCTCATCTAATGATTGAGAAGTTGAGGGTTGTGCTTCTCCTTGGACCTTTTTCACATCTCTATAAGGATTATGTTTGATCTTCCCTGAGGCCATCAGATTTACCTCCACTTCAATTGCATCACTCATCATGTCATCTAGTGTATTGGATCTCCTTTCTCTCAACAATAAGGAAATTTCACTGTCAAAAGAATCATCATATCGAAGTTGGGAAGATACGGGAGGGGGTTTTATTTCAGTAGGAATTGAATTGTAAACTTTCATAGATTTGGTTGAAAACTCTTGTACTGTTTCATTAGGTGATATATTTATGTTATTATACTAAGTTAGAAACTGAAGAGGATTTTTCTTGTCACCCCATATTGCAAGGAATAGTGTTTCAAAGGCTGCAAAATTAGGGATTCTTACTGCAGGAAGAGCTTTGAACCATTTTCTAACTTCTCCTGAAAGACTTTGTACAAACAACCTTAATTTTGCATCCTCGTGATCTACCTCCTCTAGGTAAACAAAAACATTAAAGAAATCTAAGTTTCATTGGGTTGATACATTCTCTTCAACATCAAATGATTTGATTATCTGATTATAATTTTGAGGTAAATCATGCAACTGGGTAGGCAAAGCAAGAGCAACAAATCTGGCTGCCACGGCTCTAGGAGAATTTTGAGCTATCCAAACAGTCTAAGTGGGGACAGTCTAAATGGCAACAGTGGGAATAAAATACTAGAACTTATTCTCATCAAAGATGATTTCATTCAAGTTAGATTCTGCTCTAGATATGAACAAGGTTTTTTCAAATTTTAAATCAAAGTCAAGGTCATTAATGCTTTTTACCACGTCTTTGGGAAAAGATAGATTTTTGTACAAGAAATAAAATTAGTTGATTATCTTTTATTTTGTGTAAGATTTTCTCAGGATCAGACACAGATGCTATAGGTTCTGGATTAGGGTTCCTTATAGTGTAAATTCTCTTAGGAGCCAAGATTTCTTATTTTCTTAAAAAAAAAACTTTATGATAATGATCTTATTAAATGAAGCGATCGGGATAATAATAATTAAGCCAATAAAGGTTTTTGATTCACATTACCCTTGGGAATCAAATATAAATATTTCCTTCATTCTTTCCAAGGGAAAATTTCCAATTTCGTCCCCGACAACGGCGCCAAAATGTTATCACTGAGTAAATTGTTGGGTTGACGAAAGAATATACAAAGGTAACCTACCAACCAACTTCAAGACTGGAAACTATCCTTTCCAATCTAGAGAGGGCTCTCTCTGAGACTGGATCTCTGATAGACATGTTTCTTTTGAATTGATGGCTAGATTTAGCTGTTTGAGATAGTTTTTTCTAGGTTTTCTAGCAAAGAGGTATAGTATCTATAGGGATATGGAGTCAACCCCTGAAAACAAAAGAAAAAAATGTATGGTATGTAGAACTTCTTAGAGGAACAAAGGCTAAACAAGGTGATGAACTTCAATTTTGAGTTTGATTATGTAGGGTGAAAGAAGAACATAAACACATAATAGAATCAGAGCATCATAAAGGATGAATTTTGACCTTAGTTAAGAAGATAAACAAAATTTAAATCAGTTAAGTCTAGAGCAACATTAGATGAATTATAGACCTTTGATTTGCCAATTTAAAGAGAAGAAAAGTGCATATGAAAGTAAGTACACAAGGAATACATACAAATAAGAGTACAATCTTCAGATCACCACCATTAAAAAAAAATCATAAGGAGTTTAGGACTTTTGCATTTGTATTTCCATCAGATTCAAAAAATTACATTGAAAATCAGAATGTCTATACTTTTGCCAAAAACCCCCTTTGGTTTTCATGGCTTCCTGAATATATACAAAATAATATCCTATAGTGTTGAATTCAGATTCAACTATGATCCTAAAATCGGTGCTAACACTCGCACATAATCAACATGAAATCTTTAATGGTATTCTAAAAAGGAGTTGACCAGACTTATTTAATTTTAAACTGTAACATCTTTGATATGGAAATAAATAAATAAAAATATAAGATTTCCACTTCTGATGTTTTTTGGAGATGAGCTAGCGCATTATCGAAACATTCAAGATGAGCTAGAGGTATTCTTAGTAATTCTGTCACTTTTGTGCAGTAAGTCCGTTGCACGATGCAGGAAAAATACAACAGAGTTGGCGCAAGAATGGGTGATCATATTTGCGCAACAAAATCATTGTGTTACTTTATGTGAGATTTTCAAAATGACAAAATAACAAAAATGTATCAATTCGATTTCCAGTTTTTCAGTTCTCCGTTGCTTTAGCCAACAAATAAAGTTTTCCCTTATTTTTAATCTTTACTTTATTCTTAGCACCATCTAAATTCTTTGCAAACTCCCTCGCCACCTTTTTGTTATACCCTTGGAGTTTTTCACAAAACCTTATACAACCAACTTTTTCAAAGGATGCTCTGATCGTTGGGTTTGTGTTTACCAAATTTAAACCTTGTGACTCAAACCTCATGATTTCCCTGCTTCTTACATTCCTTCTTTTCCATTCAGGAGTTGTGATGATGTTGATATATGTCAACCCTGTGTGAACTGTAGGTGTGAAACAATAGATTGTAATAACCTTTGCGCAACGAAAATGGGAACAATAACCTCTACGCAAAAAACAAGAGAAATAACCTCTCTGTGGGAAATGAGAATAGTGACTTTTGCACGGTGGGCAACAACAGGTACCAATAGAAAAATCTGCGCAGAAAATGAACAACAACAAGAAACTCAACACAAAAAATTAACAACAACAAGAAACTCGGTGCAACAAACGAACAACAATAGGAAACTCGGCGTAGCCATGAAAAATAGCAAGAAACTCGGTGCAACAAAAAGGATGGCTAGGGTTTAGCTCAAATGAAGTAAAGTTGGTTATGTGAAAATAAAATTCGTTTTAGAGGCTATCTTGCAATGGGATCCAAGAAAGGCTCCTGAACAGTGATTGAAACAAATGGAGAATGCACAGAAAAAAACATAGTGAAAGGTTTGTGTAGCGACTGGCAGCACAAATCATTTGCGTAGCGACTGAAGTTTGTGTAGCATAGAGCTTTGGATCTTGTTGGAGAGGATATCGATGATGTGCAAGTCTAGTATGTGATGGAGAAAAATAAAAGGTGCCCAATATTCATGCTTGAATGGATAAGGGATGAAATTTTGAAAAGGGAAGTGGTTATCCATAATGAAAAGACATTTCAAAGCAAGTTACGGACTTGCGTAGTGAACTTGTGCAATGGGTACACTTTTCAAGTTTGAAACGATACAAATGACATGGAATATCATGAGTGTTCCTTCTCTGACCTCATGAAAGGTGATGATGAACCATAATACCTTTTGACATGACATTCACCCTAACCTATGACTCAACCTTAGCACATAATTTCCCACTTTTTTAATGTGATTCGAAACTTAGGAAAGTGGACCATTACAAATTGAACATGATGGACTTTACACTCTTGACTCTTTGTTTTTTATGATGGTTTTTTATGAAAAAGACAATACACCATTTAAACCAACTTATGGCTAGACCCCTTACTGACATTTCAAGTCATTCTTCATTTGATTACTAACCTCATAAACCTTGACACACTAACTATGACTCATCTAGGAATGCCTTGATTTTCCCAAGGTCATGGCATGACTTTGAAAACTTTGGAAAAAACTCTAACTCTAGCTATGAAAATCATGGTGCTAATGAAATCTATTGTCAATCCCTAATTTTTAGAACTTCCCATGTTCTCCATAGAATAACATGTGATTTGAATTTCGAACTTCGTTATGATCCATGTGAATTGTTGTGCAGTTCTAAACCAAATTTGTAAGATTGCTACATTACCTAATTGCGCATTTTGATCTCAAACTTCGTTATGGTCATTGTGTTTTTATTCGAATTTGGAAACTAACCTATAAGAGTAGCCACACAATTTATTTAGTTTTCCTAAATCTAAAACCCGATATGATAGCTATGATTAGTTGAAACTACAAAATCTACAACTTGTATGATATTTTTTATCGTACTATCATTCTTGAAGTTGATCCCCTTAAAAATCACCACATGATTGGTTGGTTGTTGGACCTATTTTTGCTTGGGTCATTGCAAGATTTAGTTGCAATCCTAAGTTTGAATCTTGATATAGTCACTACGTACTTTTGTCAACTCTGAAAGATAAATATTGAAGAGTTGATGCCAAGTTATTTTGCACTAACCCTGTATAAGAGGTACCTTAACTAAGGGAGAATCCATATCTAACCATTAGAGACTACTAATTGTGTAACATATTTTGATGGTATTTCTTCTTACAATTTTAGCACCAACATTGATACGAGTGCTCTCTAGTCTTGTACTTCTTAAATTCTAAGGCATGATATAAGATTTTTGTCATTATTCTTGCCCATATTCTAGTGTTTTGAATGATAATAGAACGCATGTTAGTTCTCGGCATTGATTAAGATGAAACAAGTTATGTTTTAGCTTGGTGTTGGATCGATACTAATTCATGTCTTCTAGTTGTAATTATGAGTTAAGACTAACGACTGTACAACTCACCTATAATTTATTATGTTAGATTCAGTACTTAATTAATGACATCATTATCAATGAAGATATGTTAATTTTTATGTTTACAAGGTGGATTATAACATTGCCATGTAATGATAATAGCGATGTTTTGTAATGGATTGGAACATGAATTAGAAGTAGATATTTATGGTGTGAATTTATATGATGAGTTGACAAAATTTTGGTTCTAGCATATTGAATTACTAAATGAACTTGATTGCATTATAATTAAGTAGTTCACCATCAATTTTATCTTGATTCTAGATTAGATGTGGATATGGGCATAGATACTTCCATGTTCCTCATAACAATGCAATTCCTAAGACCTTAAATTGTAAAAATCAATCCTATGAATCCTAGACTTCAGCGTTGATTATGTGTCTTAGAGGTCCCAACCTTGCAGGGTAGGTTGGGCGGGTAGAAATCTTTGTTATCTTGATGTGATATGATTGATCTATTAGTTTCTTGATGTTGTAATTGACTCTTGAGATGTAGTTTTGCAAATAAAAGAAATTTTGTAACATTGATGTGTGTTATTTTTATGTAACACTTGTCCTAACTATGTTTCAAAACAATATATGTATACTATCACTGTATCTACTAGAAATTGTCTTAACATAGGGTTCATTACATTCTGCCCTAGATGAAATAGAAAAGATGAGAAGAAAGAATAGAAAATTGAAAGGAAAATTGTCACATAATTATGATCTGGCTTCTCAATTAAAAGAACAAAAGAAATTTGAAGAGGGAAGAATGAGTCAACTGCAAAACAAACAAGACGATTATGAGAAAATTGAAAAAAGAAAATGCTTCCCTAATGAAGGAAATTGATGTACTTATAGCTGAGTTGAACAACAGTAAAAAATTTGAACAAAGTTCCATGATGTTAGACAATATGATAAGTAATCAAAGATCACCATTTGACAAAACTAGACTTGGTTACAATACCAACCCCACATTAGAGAGAAGAAGGAAGAACCCAAGAGATATACCATGGAACTGATAAATCGCACTGAAGAAAATGAGAATACCAATGAAGAAAACCCCGATCAGGAAAAACCAACTATCCTTTAGAGGAAGAATGAATCTAGAAATGTGATGACACCAAAAATACCTACTATGAACAAGTATGCATAGGTAAATTTTTTTCATGCAAAAATTTTGGACAGAAGTAAATAGACTAGAGAGCATATCCAAGAAATGACCAAAGAAGAAATGGAGGCATGTACAATTCTCCTAGAAATAATTATGTGAATAAAATAGTCAAAAATCTTGTTAACAATAGAGATAGGAATTCATTCACTCCACTATTTAACTACGATATTGAATGTTGTAAATGACATAATATTTTCCACAAAGCTCAAGATTGCAAAATTTGGACACGGGATCCTATTGACAAACAAATTGATTTCAACAATACCATCAAAGTCTAGAGGAAGAAACAAGAGAAGAGTTCTCAGGAAGAATGTGATCTAGCAATGCATGCTCAAAACAAAGAAAGCTATTGGTACATAGACAATGGATCCTCAAGGCATATGAATAGTGATAAAAAAATATTTCTTATGCTAAAGAGAGAGAAGGGAGGAAGCATTTCATTTGGAGATAATGAATATGCCAAGATAATTGGGAAAGGTAAAGTTATCCTTGGAAGTGAGAAGGCCAAAACAAAATATGTTTTTCTAGTTGAATATTTAAAGCATGACCTTCTAAGTGTTATCCATTTGTGTGACCACAGACACACACTCCTTTTTAACTCCCATGAATGAAGAATAAGAAAATAATACACTAGCAGATTGGTAGAAACAACAATTAGAACTCCAAACAATTTATATATTCTAAATAAAATTGGAAGAGAAGTATGTTGTGTGGGACAGACATATGAAAGTTGGTTATTGCATAAGAGAATGGGAAATTTAATCTTTGACAACTTAGTCAAGGTCAATAATAAC
>SNQJ01S0051019.1:79246-95271 GCA_010110895.2 Picea sitchensis
ATAATAAAAATCCTAGAAGGATCAAGATGCAAACAAATGACCAACCAACAATAACAAACTATAGTGATGAAGAGAAAGAAAATGAGGAAGTTAATGCAGAGGAAGAAGAAGAAGAGAAAGGTTGTGAGGAAGATAATGCATAATAAGAATAAGAGGAAGCTCCTAGACAAGACACAAAGACCCCCTCGAGATATGTTCAAAAGAACCACCCTGAAGAACTGATTCTTGGAGAGAACAACAAAGGTGTCCAAAAAATAAGATAATTGATAAAATCACCAGCACATGCAAATATGTATTTATTGTCTAAAATAGAACCAAAGAAATTTGAGGAAGATAGCAAAGATAAAAATTGGGTTAATGTTATGAATAAATAATTAGATCAAATTGAGAAAAATGAAACTTTGGAGCTAGTTCCTAGACCAAATGACAAGAATGTAATTGGCACCAAGTGGGTTTTTAGGAACAAACTAAATGAGAATGGACAAGTAGTGAGAAATAAGTAAATGTTTCTATGTAAAGGATATTCTCAAGTTGAAGGGGTATACTTTGATGAAACTTTTTCCCCAATAGCTAGACTAGAACCCATTAGAATCTTCTTGACATTTGCAAGCTACAAGATTATCTAAGTCTATCAAATGGATGTTAAATATGCATTTATAAATGGAAATTTAGAAGAGGAAGTATTCATTGAAGAAACTGAGGGATTTTAGTTGTCATAAAATCAAGACTTTGTATGAAAACTGAAGAAGGACCTCTATGGTCTGAAGAAAGCACCTATAGATTAGTACTCAAGGCTTGAATAGTACCCACAACAGAAAGGATTCAAGAGAGGAACTGCAAAAAGTAATATTTACCTCAAAGAAGAAAATGGAAATATGATTATAATTTTGGTCTATGTAGATGATATCATCTTTGGAAGTGACTTTGATGATATGATTCAAAGGTTCTCAAAGAACATGAAAAAACAATTTCAGATGTCCATGTTAGGTGACTTGTCCTTCTTTATAGGTATGCAAATATATCAGTCAAATAAAGGCATATTCATTTTTCAAACTAAATACATTAARGATATGTTAAAGAAGTTCAGGATTGAATATTTCAAGCCTGTCAATACTCCCATGATAATAGGTTGCAAGATGAGTAAGGATGATGAATCACCAGAGGAAAATCACACCATTTATATATCAATGATTGGTATCCTTTTATATGTAACTGCATCAAGGCCTGATGTTATGCAAGATGTCAGATTGTTTGCAAGATTTCAATCTGCACCAAAAGAATCACATGTGATGGCATTCAAAAGAATTCTCAGATACTTGAAGGGAACCATGGATTTTGTACTGTGGTATCCAAAAGGAGATATTTTTACTCTAAAAACATACATTGATGCAGATTGGGCAGGAAGGGTTGATGACAGGAAGATCATTCTTCTTGGGAAGTTGTTTAGTATCTCGGTTAAGAAAGAAACAATCCTCAATTTCCTTATCCATAGCAGAGGCAGAGTACATTGCAGTAGCATAATATTGTACAAAAATAATTTGGATGAAGTAAGCTCTGCAAGACTTTAAGGTAGAATAAATGTAGGCAATTTCTATACTATGTGACAACACTAGTTCCATAGTTATTTCCAAGAACCTCATGATGCACTCAAACACAAAATATATCCCAATCAAATATCAGTTTTGAGGGAATAGATGAATGATAAGACTATCAAGTTGGAGTATGTTCCAACCAAGGAATAAATTGTAGATATGTTTACTGAACCCCTACCTAGAGATGAATTTGAGTATCTGTTATAGCCCAAAAATGATCTACCTATGCATACATGGCATTGGCCTTTTCACTTACACAATTTGTCAATTTACTATTGAAGATCTCTCTTAAAAAACCATTTTTGGATCACGTATTCTCGTTTTTGATCTACTTCCCACATACACATGCTAGCTCCATACTAGACATCCCTCGTACATACATGAGTTGCATGCTCAAAAACCCATGTTTACCTCTAAAATTTGCAAGGAATTCGATGAATTTAACGAGATATTGAAGGTTTCCCAACAATTTTTACCCATTGTAGCCCGTCCCCAAAACAAATAACCATCTTTTTGTGATATAAAAAGAGGTCTTGGAGTCTCATTCCAACATCAAGCATGAGAACAGAGAAAATATTCCAAAATCCCTTCCCCTTCTAGCCCAAGTTTTGTATCCCTTTCTAATATTTGGCCTTAGCATTCCCCCTCTAGTGCTTTCTCCTTATACAATCCCTTCCCTTTTCCCAAAGAGATCAGTTGATTGTGAGAGTTAGCATGGGAATGATGCACTTGGAGCAGCAATAAGAGGATCTCGGACCTGGTTCACGGAGCATCTGGTGATAAGAAGGTTGTAATATTTTAATCTTCATTTTGAATAAAAGAGTTCTTTTCATGTCCCAATACATTGTATCTTTATATCTTTATTGATTATTGCCTCTATGTTTATATCTGAACACTAACATTGATGATTAGAGATTGTATATTTGTAGTATTATTTGCCTAAGTGTTCTTGCAGGTTGGCTTTGGGAGAAGACTCTCAGCCTAGGAAGCTACAAAGGTGAGGGAAGTATACATCGGACTTTAGGACCAAAGGAACACCTACTAATATTCCTTCTTCTCTTTTGTATTTATGTTCAGATAGTTTGGGGTAGTTTAGAAATAGAACTGTCTTTTAAGGGAAGTCAACTCTCTACCAATATTCTGACACAGTATAGTAATACGGGGGTTTTCCCCACTAACAGAATTGGTGAATCCACTGAGGAGTCTCTCTAGGGTCTTAGTGGGAGGTTTTCGGTTTAAATTGGGTTTTTCAATTTCATTTTGAGTTTTTGAGGTTTACTTTGTCAATTTAGGGTCTTTGGTCACCTTCTAGGTGCGTACTAGGTTTCTCTGCCCAGTCAGTCTACCAAGTCTTTTTCTTTTTGAAAAATATCTGAGTTGTATGCGCCCTACCTTGGCTCATCCCACGTATATAACCATTATGCACAGTAAACAACTCGTGTACATATGTAGGCTGCTGGTACAACAACTTGCGTCTCTGTGTCTTGAAAGTTTTTTTAAAAAAAGAGAAGTTTTTATCTTTCCTGACAGAAGCCTTGGGCTTCTCAAGCCTTTCTTGGACTTTATAGGGTCTCTGTTAGTGGTCATTTGTTGGGTTAAATATTCAGTTTGAACTTGTTTCTTGATCTTCTTCTTTTTTCTTTAAATGTTTAGAGTGAGCTTTCAAGTTTTAGATCCTCCTTTGGGTTCTTTTGAATCCCTGCATTTATGCAGTTGGCCTAGGGTCCTTGTTAATCTTGATTTATGTTTTCTCTTTATCCTATTTTATTCTTTGAAAAACAAAAAAGACTCTTTTACTTCTATTTTTTTTATTTAATCATTTCAAAAAATCAAAAACAATTTATTACATTTAGTTATGCATCTTGTTTTCTAGTGTAGCGTAGGTTATCGGTTTGCAAAATAAAAGACTTCAGTTTCAAAGTTCTTTCTTCCTTTCCTGAAATTATAAGTAGTTTTTCATTGTTAAACAAGAAAGATCTTTTCGGAAACTTTTGGTTATAATATCTTGGAACATTATTTTGAAAATTTGACATTCACAAAGATTTTACGAGCCTTTGCTTTAAATTTGAAGTATCTAGTTTTATTTTCATATAAATGCTCTAAATTGTTCTTCTTTTTCGTCTCTTCCAAACACCACAAGTTGCACATTCATATGCTTTGACTAAATCAAGCCCATAAAGTGAGCGCTTAACTTAAAATATATTATACTTTTTGTTTGTAGGGTTCACCAACCAGTTTAGGCTTTTAGGGCCTTGAAATAGGTGTGAAGAGGAAACTCTTCAAGGCCATCTAAAAAAAACATTGGAGTCTGTGATAGGGAGTGTTATGAGTCCAATGTCATAAGATTCAACCGGGAACCCCCTCTAACATAGGGGATAAACATGAGGTTGTGTAAGGAAAGGTAGAGGAGATAACCCCTCCAAATCTTGATCAAATGTAGTGGGGATTGTATATTGAGGGTATTTCTTGGGAATCACATTGATCGCAATTGACTACGGAGCCTCATGGACCTTGAATCTATTTGAGATCCTCAATTGTCTTCTGGACTAATTTCCTTCGGTATCCTTGAAGGGATTCGTACTTTTTTATCTTACTCATTACGATCATCCCGACTGTCAAGTGTACCCTCCTGGTGGTTGACTGTGAGCTAGAAACCTAGTTTCCTATTTTTACGAACATACACAGGTGACTGTGGGGATATACTGCGGTACCTAGGGAGGATGTCAGATTGCGCTTTGTAGAGTATACCCGGAGAGTGATTCCATGTTGGAGTTGCATGTGCACCAGTAAGTTTCTCTAGTGTCGATTGGCATAACTGTCATTCCCACTAGTTAGTTGTCTTCTTTATTTTCCTTTAGGAAATTTTAGTGTGTGCTCTGTGATTCATCCTAGCTAAACCTTACAGTGTTGTTTGATCATTTCACAAAGCGGAAGATCAACATATTCGTCATTCGTGTAGGCTTCAGGGCCTGTCGCTTGTTACTTTGGAGCCACCTCCACCACTGTTGAGGCACAGACTACATCAAGAAGGATCGTTGAAAGCTACCGGGCCACAAGAAACTGTACCCGAGCCATCTCTGAGAGAATAATTTCCTGCTCCGGAGGAATCCATATTTTTTTACCTCAAGACCGAAGGTTTCAGGCCATCAAATCCTCTGATCACCGACTTATCGGTGCTGCTTCTAATTCAGATAGTCCCTCCCAAGGTGACTTCTCCTGAACACCAATTATTAAGCGAGCGATGATGGAATAAACTACTGCTACTTCATTAGGGAGTCCTCATACTCCCATCACGATTCTCGCTGGAGGGGGCATTATACCTCGTCTCCCACCTCCGCCTGTCAGGACCACGTCTGTCCCAGTGCCCACTACTTCAAGAAGTGGTTTGATTCCTTTAACAGATTCAACCACCATTCCCTTCATTCAAAATGTGTCAGGCACTCCCTTCTCATATGGGATGCCTGGTTTTGACTCTAACTCGATTATTACATACTCTACTCTGCAGACCATGGGTCTCGGATAAGGGAGCACCAATTCCCCATTAAATTCTATTCCTTACAGTGGGGTTCACATACCTCCTCCATCCTTTTCACTCAGTGGTACGTTTTAGCAGCCAATTGGGCCTAACTCCAACTATAGTTTGTTTAGTGGAGGGATCCAGGGACCTTCATACTACACAACTCTGGTGGGATCAATGTCATTTTCTTTGTTTGGTGCATTTGGAAATAACACTTTTACTTTGTCATATTTCTCGATTGGGGGCAACCCCATCTTTAGTAAAAACAACCTACGTAAGGTTTTATTCCTTCATAGGGAGCGATGACAAAAGTTTACTCCTTGTAAGGTCTTGGGAATCCTTGGTAGGGATCGTTCCCCTCGTAAGGGATGTCGATCAAGGGAAAACCCTTCCACACTATGTGGCACCCTGAGAAAGGTTCAATACCTATGCCAGGAGGTTCAGATGGGGGCATTCCCAACCAAGGTCCGTGGAACACTGTACAGGGAGAAATCCTTTCTCAAGCCATGTCATCTAACTTTGGGAATCATCCAATGATACAACATTATATGCAAATCAATTTTGTTGGAAAAGTCCATCATGACATCTACCAAAACCCTGCCTAGCAGTCCAAATTTTCCATGCAACCTGGTGCCAGCCAAAATCCAAGCCACTATTTTCATGTAAATACTCGGCAACCAAGACTACCCTTTCTAACAAATTTCCATTTTCCAAACTTGTCAAGATTGTTAAATGACCCAATTTGTCATGATCCGTGTTGCCCCCCCATGCTGACTAAGCTTCCTTCTAACATCCCTAAGTTTGAGGGAAATCTTGGCGAAGATCTAGGTGATCACGTGTTGACTTTTCACTTGTGGTGCTCATTCAACTCATTGAAGGATGACTTCGTTCAGTTGCGCTTTTTTAAATGCACTCTTATAGGGGGTGAAACGAAATGGTATATCGAGATCGACAACTCGAAGTATTCTTACTTTAATGGCTAGGCTATGGTTTTCTTGAACCATTTTCAGTTGCCAGTGAGATATGATGCCGACACCGAGTTGTTGGCCAACTTTGAGCAAACGAAAGTTGAGCATATCTATGAGCACATCTGAGAATGGCGACGATGAAAGGGTTTGATTAAAGTCAAGGTCCCTTTCTAGATTCTTACTCGAGTGGTTCTTAAAGTATTTGGTTCCTTGTGTGTCCAAATACATAGCAATGTCCGGGTGTTTTTTGAAAAAGAGGCTATTATGAGATCCCAACACCTATAATTGATTTACTCTGAGTCCAACATGTTATATGAGATCTTACCCGATGCACCACTATCAAATCTCGACAAATCCAAACAAATGTTTGGGCCTCGCATCGATGGCATAGTGGGATTAGCATAGAGCAAGTCCGCGGATCTTTTGTCTAATCAATTACAACAATTATCGATTCAACAGATAGTGGCCATCCAAACTCCTAGTCCGGTTTCTCCTGTAACCCAAATGTCGAATGTACACAATGTGCAATCAAAAACTCCCGAGGCTAACCATTAGACCGAGGGAAAGAAGAAATAGAAAAATAGGAAGGGTAAGTGGGATAAGAAGGATGCTAATAATGTTGGTGAGGTAAAAATTGAAAAGAGAAAGGTGAAGTTTCCGAGTAAGCTTTGCATAGACGACCACTTGACTCACATATTCCCTTGGCTTGCGGAATCTCAGAAGCTACTGGCACAACAACAACCTATTGTGTTGACAAACCATTTTCCACAAGGAAAAAACATGGCTCAAGCTTCCACATCCACAAGCACAGTTGGGGGCATTCAGGGACCCTCCACGCCTAATACAAACAACCTAGTTACAAACATTTATATGATGAATGTCAAATCTCGCTTATCAACTAGGAATTGTGACTACGAAATGCCAGAATCTGTTGAGAAGGGAAAATATGCCTCCAACCCATTGAATCCTCTTCAAATTTAGAAAACAATGGGAAAAACAATGAATCGTATCCGTAAAGGTGCATTCAATAAGGCTTCTCACAACCCAAACGTGAGGGTTTCTCATAATTACTCCATCAAGGAGGATCTGACATAAATTCCTTGCACAATGTCTGCTATGGAGGTTCTCCAGAGTTTCCCCTCATAGAGGAAAGTGTTATTGTCTATCTTGCGAGCAGCAGAGCCCGGTAACTCAGGAATGACCATTTTTCATCTGAAAAACCATAAACCTCTTCTTCCTCACCATGTCGCCATTTAGATAGTAGTGGAATACACCATGAAATCGTTGACACATAAAAAATTTCATATGGTGATTGATGAGGATGCCTCGACTTGCATGATGTCATTGGCATGTTGGAAGGCCATTGGCCAGCCTGAGTTTTCATTGTTTCCCACATTTCTTACATAATTTGATGGTCGATCGTTCAGAACACATGGTATAATTCCCTCTTTTCTCGTGCAGTTGGAGGGTAAAACTGTGTGCATCGAGGTAGAAGTAGTCGATGTGCCTATTGAATACAATCTTTTGTTAGGACGGAGTTGGAAGTACGCAATGCACACGGTTGTAGCCACCATTTTTTGGGTCTAATGCTTTATGCACAAAGGCTCGATTATAACCATTGACCAGTTATCCTTCTCCCATCATGACCCTTCATCGGGGGCATCCACAGTCCCGATGATTGATAACCTACAGCTAGGCACATCAAACTTAGTGTCATATTGTTTATATCTATAATGGGAAGTTTGATTATTCGTCACCTTCCAATGACTTACTCTATGCAGTTAATCCCGAAAATGATATCTAAGATGTAAGGTTTATTTAAACCGTCCCCGACCAATCGAAGGATGCAATTTTTCAAATGTCATCTTTTAAAATGAGCTACATTCATGACCCATGCAGTTTACCTTCCCCATCGGCTTCGACCATGATCGAATATTCCCCTTGTCCTATTAACCCTCTGGCTACACACGAAAGATACACCAAGGGAAACATGGAAAGTATTTCTGAGATGATTCCTATCGATATCTCCAAAACCCTTGACATCATGGAGAATGTCTTCGTTGGAGCAGACTAATCTTTCGAAGAGATTCAAATCTACACTCAATTGTTTAAATAATTATGTGATGTTTTTTCCTGGTCTTATGAGGATATTCTAGGCACTGACCCACGAATTGTTCAATAAGAAATCATGACTTATCCTGATGTTAAACTGGTCCAACAGAAGTTTCACCGGGTCAATCCTCGCAAAGCAGCGGTGATAAAGGCCAAAGTAGAGAAACTCCTAAAAGATGGTTTCATCTACCCCATGCAATTGATGAAATGGATATCAAACCTTGTTCCTATCAACAAGAAGCAAGGAACGATTTGCGTATGTATGGAATTCTGTGACTTGAACAAAGCTTGCCCGAAAGACAATTTCCCAACCTCATTTAATGACCAGATCATCGATGAATGTGCTTGTTGCGAGGTCTTTTATTTCACGGATAGTTTTTCTGGGTATAATCAAATTCAAATCAAATGTGAGGACCAACATAATAAGAATTTTATTTATCCTTGGGGTGCTTTCGTGTATCGAAAAATGGCTTTTGGCCTAAAGAATGTTGGAGCTACTTTTCAGTGGTCCATGTTGTTTTATTTTCACGAACTCAAACACATATTCAAGGCATACGTGGATGATCTAGCATCACGTTCTCACAAGAGATACGATCATCCCGCCCATTTACGACTAATTTTTGAGAGGTTTTGCTACTATCAGATTCTCTTGAATCCAAGCAAGTGCAGTTTTTGTGTGACATGAGGTCATTTATTAGGTTTTATAGTGTCAACAAAAGGGATCATGGTCAATCCTCTAAAGGTTGAGGCAATAGTCCAATTGCCTCCCCCGTGCACAATTCCTCAGCTTCAGAGTTTACAGAGGAAATAAATTGTGTTCGGCATTTTGTCGCTAATTATGTCGAGATTACAAAATAATTCATGTGTCTTTTAAAAAAAGGAGTCCCATTATGTTGGGACGAAGAAGCTTAATGCTCTTTTGATGCGTTGAAACATGCTCTGACATCTTCCC
Organism: Picea sitchensis; assembly: GCA_010110895.2. Lineage (NCBI taxonomy): Eukaryota > Viridiplantae > Streptophyta > Pinopsida > Pinales > Pinaceae > Picea > Picea sitchensis. Next base: position 88,388 of record SNQJ01S0051019.1, read on the forward strand.
CACTGCTAAGGCCTCCTAATTATGGAAAGTATTTCTTGTTATATTTGGCTACTGTAGAGTCTACAATAGACATGGTCTTGGTACAAGAGGATGATACGCTCGAAGAGCACATTATCTATTATCTTAATCGAAGCCTATTTGGACCTAAAATCTACTACTCACATGTTGAGAAACTCTCTTTGGAAGTTGTTCACGATGTCCAACAATTATGTCACTATATATTACTACACAAGACTACCTTCGTTGTCATTGTCAACCCCTTTCAATATGTGTTAATCTGACGGGTCATTGGCAGAAAAATCAGTCGATTTTGTAAGAGTTTGAATTGGATTTTGTTTCAGCAAAATCTAAAAAGTCCTTGGTCTTTGCAAATTTTATCTAGGAACTTCTTGTTGAAAGTGGTGATATTTCACCTGAAGAGTCACCAATTAACAAAGATCTTTTTTTGATCGCATCTTCAGACCCCTAGTATGGAGATATACTTGTGTATATTCATAGTTTGAAGTTCCCCGCTTCTGCTTCTTGCAATGAGTGTCGACGAATAGGACACCAAGCGCAGAACTATCTCATCATCGATGACACTTTGTATCATCGAGGGGTAGATTGTATTCTTCAATGATGTCTTACTCATGAAGAAGAAGATCTTGTTTTGAACGAATGTCACACTAGAGCATGTGACGGTCATTTGTTTGGGTGGGAAACAACCCAAAATATTCTTCACACCGGATACTTTTTCACCTCGTTAATAAAAGATTGTGTTGAGGCTATCAAAAAGTGCCACCCATGCCAGATATTCTATCAAAAGATGCAGGCACACCCCATTCCTATGTTCCTGGTTATTTTCGTTCATCCCTTCACCAAATGGGGGATTGATTTCACTACATGTCACCCGGCTCCTACCACGGGGCATCTCTATATCATCATAGCAATAGACTACTTTAAAAAGTGGTTTGAAGCTATGCCAACATTTAACAATGATGGGGAAACTACTGCTCTTTTCATTTTCAATCAAATAGTAGCTAGATTTGTATCCCGAAGGATATTTCCATTGACCATGGAAGTCACTTTCAGAACAAAATGATGCCTGGATTAACATCAAATCTTGGGTTTAAACAGGAACATTCATCACCCTATCACCCGCAAGGGAATGGTCAAGTTGAAGCTATGAATAAGTCTCTCAATGTTATTCTTTAGCAAAGAATTAATTCGTCCAAGTCAAATTGGAATTTGATGTTATATTCGGCGTTATGGGATTATCGAACTTATGTAAAAACTACAACCAATGTTTCACATTTTCATCTCATCTACGAGCTGGAGGTAGTATTTCCCATTGAATGTCAAATCCTTTCTTTGAAGTTGGCAGTGGAACTACTGCGCGACACTAGACTGCTTGAGGAATGTCTTTTATATCTCGAGCAGCTCGATGAGAAAGGTCGAGATGCAGCCTTGGCTAACGAGGCTCATAAGCAACGAGTCAAGTGTCAATATGATTGGTATGTCCTCCCTCTCATTTCCTCTGAAGGTGATCTTTTCCTAGTCTATGACCAAGAAAAATATCCCTTGGCGGAAGGCAAGTTCAAACCCATGTGGTTCGGACCTTTCATTGTGAAAGAGGTCTTAGAAAAGGGTGCTTACCATCTGGTTTATTTAGAGGGTAATGCCTTAGAAGAGCATAGAAATGGGCTCTACCTTAAGAAGTATTTCACTTAGTTCGTTCGCATGAGCATGACTTCTTGTATATATGTATAGTTTTTATACATTTTTGTCTTTTTTTTATGTACGTGTAGTTATTTATTCTCTTTTTCATTGTGGAAGATGTCAAGTGAATCAGAAGTTTATGTTCGGTTCGCTATCGAAATTTGATGAGCCCACCAGTCAAATAATTTTTCATCAAACGCGTCTTGGGTTCTTCCTCTACCTTATCTAGGCAGCAAAACTGCCCACTTTCACAGTGTCAAGAAGGAGGCAATATGCCCCCATACTATCTCTCTCGGGTTGAGACTAGGCACTCTTGAAGAAGAAGGAGCATAAAATTGCTTCGAAGCCGAAGTTCTTGTTTGTCCTCCTATGACAGTATGTAAGATGTTTCTTCATGCATTTCAGCATGTTATTACTCCAGTAAAATTTGGTAGGCTCTAAACATTGAACTGCACAGTGCATCTATGCACAGAAGGCCTTATGGAGTGTTGCAGATCTTGTGATCCACCCGATCATGAATAATACGATGTGAAGGGAGAGGCTAGTAATATTGTGAATCAGCACCTGATAACCTAATTTATCGGTACCAACATCGTAGTACATCTCGATGTAATCCTCAATGTTATATGACCTTGGTGGAAATTTCCTCACATTAACTGGTTCCCCTCTCCTATAGGGGCCAGCCCGGAAATAGATATCCTCTATGGTCGGGGTCAATGATTGAACCTCTACCATAAACGTCGCTTCATCAAGATGCCAATACTCCACTAAATCATTGAACAACCTCGGTTTTTCCCTCATGAACAGACACTAGAATAATTTCCACAAACCACAATGTTTTAGCATAGCAATGGCCCTAGGATCCTTCTAGACCAAAACATCAAGCTCCTCATGTTCCCTTTATCTCCAAGGAGCATACATCCTGTCACACAAAAGTTCGAGAGGTTTTAGTCTTAAATTATTTTCTTTTTTGAAATTTAAAGAGGGCGTACGCGGGATGAGTATTACTCTTCCTGTGTACATACGTGGGATGAGCGTGGATAGCCCACGTACATGTAGCCGTGAGCCTTTTACAAGGGAGCACGCCTCCCAAACACAAAATTAAATGCATAAAGATGAATTAAATTGAGGGATGGGTTGATTTGTACTTACTTGGTCCAAGTGTGAAGGATTTCCAACCATCGTATCTCCTTGAATTCACATTTTGAGGAAGGGAGGTTTTGAGATTTTTTGTTATTTTCCAACTTGCAATGGTAAAAATGAGTTTTCCACCTCTATTTATAGTCTTTTTTGGCCCTTTTTCCCTAATTTGGTCCCATTTTTCAGTTTTCATGACTTGGTGGCTACTTGATTTCTCTTTTGAGTTATATTTGGGTCATTTTGATAGACATTTCCTTCGGTTCGGTGATATTCTTGAGATGGGTTACACCTATATCATCCCATGGTAAAAGTTGAATTTTCCACTTTTCCATAGGATCGATCCCACGGAAGTGAGACACAGAACCTTCTCTACTGCTTTAGAAATGTCGTAATTAGGTGGTAGAGCCTACTTCTACATGGATTCCCTAGGAAGATCGTTTGTGTAATTTTAGGCATCCATGTTGTGAGTTTTATCTATAGGCTTGGGAGTCCTTGTCAGTCTCACCATGATTACATATTGAAGCCTCATTCTTCTTTCTAGTCATCATTCTTGGCCTTACCCACATGACTCCCTAATGAACATGGTTTGTTTTCTTTCAAGCTCGCTTAAATTTTGAAATAAACATCCAACGAGAGTGTATTTATTATTTTCAATGTAGTATGGATTACTTGAGAAAAGAAGCCCCCCTAGAGTCTTCATTAATCCCTTTTCAGACTCTCAAAAATTGAAAATATTGTCGAGCGATCTTGTTGTCCTTCACACTCGCCAAAATCAAATTTGAAGGAACATATGTCTGGTGGTAGTTTATCCCTTTTTCGGTCCAAATGAATAATTTTATGAATAAAGGTATACCCTAGGAACTTTGGTTCGCTAGGAGAGTATTCTCAGGAATAAGTTTAACCCTTTTTCGAGCCCGAGGGACTAAATTTTTGAAAAAGGAACATTTTCCTTGGTTTTGTTTTATCTCTTTTTCGGTCCTTGGAGATTAGTTACAAAAAAGGATCCCCGTCGGAGTCCATAGTTAAGCTATTTTCAGACTCCCTAAATATGAAAAGATCGTGAGTGACCTTGTTCCTTTCACACATGTTAATTGGGATAGAAATAGTATCTATTTGGCATGATTTTAACCCTTTTTCTAGCCAATATATTATCCAGGAAGAAGGTATGCCTCAGGAGACTTGTTTCACCACGAGAATTCTCCTAAGTTATATTTTATACTTTTTCGGGCTAAGGAGACTAAACCTAGAAAAAGGTTGTGAGTCCATAGTTAAGCTCTTTTCAGACTCCTTAAAATTGAAAATATATTCAAGTGATATTGTCTCAGTCACACTCATTAAAATGGTATTGAAGAGACGTATTTTCAGTATAAGTTTAACCCTTTTTCGAACTGAATAGACTAATTTGAAAAAAAGAACTCCCTGGAGTCTTATTTTAGCGTTTTTTCAAACTCTCTAAACGGTGAAAAAAATCACCTTCCTTACATTCTCTGGGATCGTAAAACTTGACATGGAAGGAGTCTTGGTGTTTCATGCTTAATCACATTGCAGGTCTCATCTTTCCATATTTCGCCTAATGTCGACTCCATGTTTCTCTCGACTTAACCTTTAAAGCATTCCTTATACGCAAGCCTTGCAACACTATAATATCCCCCACCTCTTGATGAAGAGGTTTGAGAAGACTTACTGGCCTAGGCATCTCCACTAGGCCATAGTCTCACACTGAGGGGAAAATTCAACCAAACGAAGGTTATATTCTTAAGTTGACTTAGTAAAAAGGTAAAAGGAGTTAAAAAGATAACTCAATGAAGGAATAGAAGCGTTGGAGGTTTAGTTAGGAGTAACCTTAGGGGTTAACTTAACTCAACAGGTAAATAGAAGAAAAGTATAAAGAGAAGGCTAGGGCGCACCTCTCATTCATTATGGATTATGAGATTTGTTTGTTGATGCTCTTGAGCATACAGTTTTGAGGGTTTTGATATTACAAACCCTAGTGAACAACTCAGTGGTGAAAGATTCCACTCACCTTGTCCCAAGCTTGGTCTCGAAGATGAAATACTCCACCCACACCATTATACATCTATCATCTATTCAGGATGACTAGTAGGGTCATACCATTTGGATCAGCAGGGTCGTACCAACTAGGGTTTTCTTGCATGGGTGCACCTATTGTTGAGGAAGAGTTCGATCCATCATAGTGAGGAAGATTGAAGGGTTTTCAACATTAGGGTTTTTCTTGCAAGCCCTTGATCATCATTTTGAGGGATTCTTGGAGGAGTCACCATGTCCCTATTATCTATTTGCAGGTTGAGATGATTTCAGGAGGAGGAGAACGATTTCGTGATTCAGTGTTTCTCAGATCTAGGAGACTATAGGCTAGATCTTCTCTTGAAACTTCTCTCAGGGGCTTGTGGTGGCTCGATCTATCATCCTAGAAGGTTTCAGGGAATTCAAAGCCCATATTTAGCTAGTCCATACTATTGGCCATATTCAGGGTTTCAGGAGGGTCGTACCAGTTCAGGGTTTCTACAGTTTGAGAAGGAGGCTTCAGTGTTTGAGCTCCTTACTTCAAGAGGAGGCTTCCATTGCCTTGATCTATCATTGGGAGGAGTTTGGCAGCATTTGGGGGACTTCATATTTAGGAGAGATGAACCCTTGGTACCTGTTGTCTTTAGCAGGACGTACCAGCATGTGGCAGGGATGTACCACTTACTTAAGGGTTGAGCTTAAACCCTAGTTTTGTAGTTGAGCATTCATATTATATTCCATCCTTTGGGAGGATTTCTTTGTGTCTCCGAGAGAATTTTGTATGCAGCTCTATTATTATCTTGAAGCTATCTGAAGCCATTCCATATCTGCTTAACTATTTGTATCAAGTACTTGCTTTCTTATAATAAAGTTCAGTTATTGCTTATGGTTCCTATCTTCTGTGTTGTTGATGTTCTTCATATGATGGAAATAATGCTTGTATAATATGTGGTTGATTAACTAAATAAACCCTAAGGCTGAAATATTCATGGCCAACCTGCATACACAACATTTAATAATCAAATCAATGGTGAGTTAGTGATTCCAAGAAAAAAAAAATTATTGGGATCATTACAGTGGTATCAGAGATTTGATCCTCCAAACCTGTGAGGATTAGCACATGAAGAGGTATAGTGGTATCTTTATGGGTAGAAGGAAGAAGTAGGCTAGTGAAACAGAAGATGAAATTGAGGGATCGGGAGATGAGCGTGAGCCACAGGGCTTGTCTTTCTTAGCAATCAAATTCAGTAAATTCCATAAAACCCTAAACACTACAGAAAGAAACCTGGTCCACCATTTACAAGACAGACAATAGACAAACTGGAGGGAACAAGCCGTAATCGCTGTGACCTTGAAGAAGGTAGATGGAAATCTGAGGAAGATTGATGAGAACCAGTCGATGATCACTCGGCTATTGATGCAGAAGACTCACCAGGGGAAGGACCCTGAGACGTATGGAAGCAAAGATGATAGTGGATCCCATGGTGAGATCAGGTATAATTCTGAAAAGGATCCCAGATATGAGGGAAGCCATGGAGGGTGTACGTCACATGGACTGATGGGTAGCAGGGCTAACCCTAGACCATACTTTCCCACATTCATAGATAAATAGGTGCAGCAGGAGCAGGTGGATGACTTTTTTGAGCAAATAGCACAATGTACTAGGGAGTACCATGGGTTAGATATGATGATTCAGAGGCAGATGTCCCGGGATCAATACTGCCAAATCAAGTTCAAAAACAAGCCCAGGTCGAACCACAGGAGAAGTTATGAGTTTTAACGAAGAGCAGGGAAGATGGAAATCCCATACTTTGATGGTACGACCAAGATGGTAGTGGAGGAATGGGTACAAAAGATGGATACTTATCTGCAGCTTAACCCCATGAGGGAGATGGAAGTCATCAAATTTTCCACTATGTATTTCGATGGCAAGGCTCATGACTGGTGGTATCATGGTCTTGCTATTGAAATAATATAACTGCGAAGAGCATTCTTATTATTATGGGATTAAATCCCTATTG
>SNQJ01S0051020.1:14739-46456 GCA_010110895.2 Picea sitchensis
AATCCAGAACCTATCTCTCTTCCCTCCTCTCTGAGGGAGGAGGAGGTCTTATTGAAATCCTCGGAGGATGAGGCATGCCAAGAATCAACACCTAATCCTCAATCGAAAAAAGTAAGACAGAAGACAAACTCTCAAAGGTGAGAAGTGGCAACCAATCTAGAGAAAGATCTTGGGAAACAAAGAACATTAGAATATGTGGTCAAGAAAGAGACAAGGACACTAAGAAATCAAGGTGGCCCCAATTCCTCCAAAGGAGGAATTCCTAAATCCACTTAAAAATGATCAAAACCATTAACTGTATTTGTAGAGGTTTGGGGAATAGAAATAAATTGGACTTAATTAGAAGCTTAGTCAAATCAGAAAAACAACAACTTCTCCTTCTCAAGTAAACTAAGAAGAAGGACACTAATGTCCTTTAAGATTTGGATCACATCTGGAAAAACAGTAAAGGTTGGGCGGTCATCTCACGTGGTGCTTCAAAAGGACTCTACACAATATGGGACCCCCAACTCCTTATATCGGAGAGTTGGCAAGATTCTCCTCACTCACTCTTCACTCACTTGTATCATCTTCCCTCATGTATTTTTTTATGTATTCTTAATGTTTATATGCCCTACACTCTGCAAGAGAAATAGTTGTGTTGGAATTCTTTATTAAATCTTCCAGACATAGTCAAAAATTCAAAACTTATAGTAGCAGGATATTTTAATACCACCTTAAACAACAAAGAAAAAAAAATGGCAATTTGATTTGTGATCCCAATAGAGAACCCATCGAAGAATTCATGTATACCATGGATCTGATAGATATTAAACCCTCCAAAGTAAAATTCACTTGGTCTAATAAAAGATACAGACCATGCCAAATTATTGCTAGACTTTATCATTTTCTGTTGAATGGTTCCTTGTCAAAAGACGTCCTCATCCCCTCATCTTCATATGCAGACATTCGATCTTATGTGGCATGGCCCCGACATGGTATGCCACATGATGTAGACAACAACCCATGAGTCCATCAACGATGATAAGAATTCTCAGCCTAAGTCTAGCAAGAGGCTCTACTTTGCATAAACCGTCAAAATGTGTAATTCCTTGTAAATAGGTGTGTGGTGTGGGTGTTTTTTGTTTTTCATATATAATATCCAAAAATCGAAAAACATTTGTTTTTTTTTAGATTACACTATGCATTTTAGCCCCGAGTCTAGCATTTCTAAATGTGTTTTACAGGACTCGATGACATTTTATTTGGCGTTTTTCTTTGGCAACATCCATTGACCATGAGGTACATGTCTTCAACTAGCATACAGGGATATTTTTTCCCTTACATCATTGTCTTACATTATTAACCATTGACTATGTTGTCACAATACCTTAGGTTTAATCCCATCAAGTTACAACATTATCCACTCTATTTTTTCTCATTGTAGCATGTGTGGTAGTGCCTACCCTTCATGGGCACCCTAGTTATCACCATGATTGCTACCTGGTGCCCATGTTGTGGTTTCCTATAGGACCGGAGGCCCTCATGTAGACCTGCCATGACTTAGAGTTAAGCCTCATTCTTCTCTCTTCATCTTTATTCTGGCCATATCCCGAGGGGGTTCCGACCACTTTTATGTTACTTTACGGTCACATATTCATTCCTTGCTCATGTCTTGGTGCTTATTTTTGCACTGTTGTTTTCCTTCATCCTCCTTACCGCCATTGTAGTCGCACTTGACCTCTCATCACTTGCATTATCTTGTCATTTTTTTGTCACCGTCACCCATGGAGAGAACCGTTGCTATGAGTGGACCTCACTTTCCAGTACCAATCTGCATTCATTTTGATTAGGTTGGTTCCATGTGCTTGGAACATAGAAGCACATTGTTAAGCCACTCATTCTATCTAGACGAGCTAACTTTTAACTCTTTTTTGTGCTCATTAAACCATGGAAAAGACAACGACGAGCTAACTTATAACTATTTTTTGTGCTCGTTAAACCATGGAAAAGGCAACGATGAGCTAAATTTTAACTATTTTTCGTGCTCGTTAAACCCTGGAAAAGACAACGACGAGCTAACTTTTAACTCTTTTTCATGCTCGTTAAACCATGGAAAAGACAACGATGAGCTAATTTTTAACTCTTTTTCATGCTCGTTAAACCATGAAAAAGATACCTCGTGAGTAGACTTTTACCTCTCTTTTTTTCCCGTAAAAACTGAACAAAAAATACATTATCTAGCACACTTTTATCTCTCTTTCGCACTCGTTAAAACCATGAAGGTGGCACTCAAATAAAAAAAAAAGTGAGGGATTTTTTTTTACCATTGATCTATATTTATTAAAGTGGCAGCGTCAATTGTCTCATCCTTGAACATGTCACATGTATGCATAATCATCTTACAGTTGGGTTATAGCTTTCTTAGGAGTCGTAAACCATCAATATGAGTCACATTTACTCCTCTGGTTTGTTACTCTTCCAGTCATTATGGAGAGTACTTCAATGCCTTATGTGTTGTTGCATTATATCAGTGGTGCTCTTGGGTCTTGCTGCCAAGTCATCATTATGTCATGCTATATGTTCAAGGGAAGTGAAGCCTGAGTCACCCATCTATTGTCATGTTGACCATCTAAGTCGGCCATCCCTGTGTCAGTTGTACCTTGTGATTCTATCTCTTCACATCATCTCTCGGTGTATGTTTCACATTGATTATGGGGGATACATTAAGGCCCTCCTTCGATGGATCTCCTCCTATATAATTCAACACATTATCTAGGAGAGGGATCTAGAAACCAGCTAGTGGCTTGGAGCTTGCAGTCCTCAGTGGCATGCTTCCTTGTATTCGACAATGGGTTTACATATTTGACTACTGATTAATTAACTCTACGAGTGTTTGACGTCATATCCCTTATTTACACTCGCTATATTGTACTAGGTACCTTGGGGTCCATTTTCATCATTTGTAGGTCTCCTCACGTTTGTTAACGATATACATCAATAACCAATAATCAATCAGTTTATACCATGCTCGACATTGGCTCATTTATTCACATTTTGTATAATCATACCATCGAGGTTTGGGATGAAGACCTTGGGTTTGGGGCCACATCACACATTCATATTACACCTCCCAAGTAGTGATGGAGTACATCACTATTGTATGAGTACTTTGAAGACTACGGGATCACTCTCATTGGTTCTCGATGTCTTCCTAATGTATACTATGACATAAATCCACATTGTATTTTCTCGTGGCTATGATTTGTTTGTTGACATGGATCCACTATGTACTTTTTTGTGGCCATGGTATTGCATTTTACTTTAGGGATCTGCACTGTATTGTGTTGGTGACTATGCTTTCTTTCTCTTTCGAGCTTAGGTATGCCTACCTCGGGGATGATCTATATATGTCAACCTAATGTATGATTGCAAGTACTCCTTAGATTATTGATCTCTTACCTCCCTCCTTACGCTACCTCTCATGGTTGACCATTATTGTAATGTATTTCGGCCATCAATTCCTCTTCTGACCTCACACATAAGGGAGCATTTGATACAACATTATTTTCCACCCTAGGGACTCACGGAGGACCCATTGATGCTTCACTACCAAGACACACTCTTCTACCCTGGATCAATCATTTTTAGGACAATCATTCCCTAACTACTTGAAAGAGAGCGATTGATCACTAGCTACATCATTGTTAGCCTATGACCAGTTATTGGTTGCACTACTTCCAGTCTAGGATCTCCCTATAGCCTTCTAGATTTGGTGTGTTTCGAGGAAATCAACAATGGGTGAGTTGTTTCTCTCGTCATATGACCTTAGGAACTCTCAATCCATTCAAGGTTCATTGAGTTCTACATATCTAGAAGCATTCCCTATCCTCCTCCACCAATCTATATCAATAAGGCATTCCATGGGAAAGAGGAGGAAGAATCATTTACAAGTACACACTGCAGAAGTTTCAAAGAAGATTTTCCACATAGATTAGTCTTCATATCAGGTCGTCCTTATTTTTGTGAGGGTTAGGGAGGAGTTGGAGTAAGGAACCAGGAGGACTACATCATGACTCAAGGTATGACTACATTGTTGTATTTGTCCTTCATTTGATGTGTGTGTGTGTGTGTGTGTGTGTGTGTGTGTGTGTGTGTGTGTGTGTGTGTGTTTTCCCCTTCCCAAATCTATTGTATTCAATTTCAATTTGTATGGTAGATTTGATATTGCCTTGGGTGTGAGATCTAGAATAGATTTGGATTTTCTAACGCTTGAAAGGGTTTGTATTTTGGTATTTGTTTGTCACTTGTGTGCAGGAAGTCAATCGCAGGAGTTGGAGTTGGATCTTTGGAGTTGCATCAACTAGGATACGTAAGAACAACCATCGATTAATAAGGCATGCTTCTCTTTCCTCTAGTGTAAAAGGAATAAAATCTTATTAGATCTAGGTAAACCTTATAGTGATCTATCGTGTTGTCTATCTTATATCAAGGGTAGATCCAAGGGAGGTCTTACTTATTCGTATGTGAGAATTACCCACAACACCATAAACTAAAATTAAAGGAGAAGTAGATTTTGAATCAAACTTACCCGACTGTGGAAAATGTCCCTTCCATATGGCATCAATCTACTACAATTATGATTGAGAGAAGTTGAAAAATATAGGCATGGATGAGGCAACTTCCACCTGGAGCGCTTGCAGCTGACTTTCGAGAACGAGGGGACTAGAGATGTCCCCAGTCTTCATATCCTCCTTATCCACACAAGGGGACACAACCGCCTTCTCCGACAATATGTTGTATCCACAGTCTTCTCTATGATACCAACCTCAACACCCAGTGGAATGTTGGAAGCTTTAGTGGTACTCACCTTACCATAATCCACTGAAGGACTTACCACCCTTTTCTTCCATATCTACTTTTGGAATGGCTTAGATAATTCTTTTAATATGTAACCATATTGATGGCAGTGAACGTAGAGGAAGGGGAAGTTTAAATAGTCCAAGACCTGGGTGTGCCAAGACTCACCCACCACAATCTCCATGGACTCGAAGAATCCCAACCTAACATCACTCTCGACCAGAATGTGGGCTACCGACCAAGCGTTGTTTCTTTTATAACTATCATCCACAACAATAAATTTTCCAAGGGTATCCCCAATATCTCTCGACAAACAATCATTCCAAAGCTCCATTGGTAAACTAAGCAACTTTACTCAGACAAGCGTAGTCTGAGAGAACTCATCCTATGCATCGAACCCGAGATGTCAGCGTTTGAGAGATAGATAGGCATTATCGAAAAACCAATTACCCTTCAAAACCTTGAGGGAATCATTGTTAGTGCAGAAGATGAAGCCGATACATCCCTTCACAAGGAGGTGGAAGGTTGACCCATACCCCAACAAAGGCACCCAAACCAACTGAATCCATCTATTCATGTTATTCATATTCATTTCACGAACAAGGAACTTCCCAACAAGGGTTTTACCAATGATAAATCATATATGTTCCACTTAGATATCATCTCCCACTACTAAGGATACTCCACCACCCCATGATTTGATAACTCTCCTTCATCGCTTTTGAGTTCCTAAAGCAGGGTGAGAACTGCCTCCACCATTCAATTCCTTAACCAAAACCCTAGAACCAACAAAGCCACTAACCACGTCAGGACACTTTGACTATGGAACACTACAACCCTCCATAGAGAGAGACCTTGATACAATATTAGAATGACCCCAATACATTGACTACCTTCTTTATTACCACTTTCCTGCAGAGGGGAAGTCACCTGATCTTTAGTATTGGTGACACAATGAGAGACTACCAGCAACGACTTCCACCTACCCTTTCACTTGACAAAAAATTGAAGATGAATGAATAACTCCTGAGGTAGGTTGTGTGAAAACTATAGGGAATACCTTTGAAATGACTAGGGTATTCGATGGTGGAATCAACGGCGATGTGACTTCAGACAATTTACCTTTCCCATCAACACATGATGAAACCTTACATGCCCAGTCACTAGCTGATACCCCTAATATCTCCACCTCGAATAGATCACCATCTGTATAGTCTAAAAGTTGAATATCACCTTCCATTATGTGCAAGAAACCCTATCGTCACCTCACTAAGGTTTTGCAGCCCCTTTTGTTGCATATCTTATTGGCTCTATTCTTTTAATAATATGTGGGATAGTTCAAGGTGGTTGTGCTCCATGATATTCCTTAAAACATGAACATTTACCTAATCACCAGATGCATATCTTACTCGTAGTCAACTCTACTAAAATAGTTAAATCATACATTTGTTGTACATCAAAATTTATTCATCGTGAATATCATGATAGTATGCATTATATGAAAAGCTAAAGCTTATCCCTTACAACATCATTCCATTATAATATACTAAACATTATAGTTTCAAAGCAATAATTAATATTCATGCATGCTCATGTCTATGCATAATCCAAAAACAACATAGAAACCATCATCTCATAACATATTCATATATAAAAATCAACAAACCATGAAGATGCATCTCTTTCCACAAATATAAGAAACCAATCTAGATATATCATTTGATGCCCCCATTAAACATCAAGTCTCAAAGGAGTGTTGGAAAATAAAACATCTAAAGTCATAGCGTGCTAAGTTCACAAGTCACGAGTCAAATAATCTAAAAGAACAGTAATACATTTCCTATAAAAGTTTAAGGCATTCAATCAACGACATACAACATCTTGAGGCAATATAAAAATACACCAGTCGCAATCGCATTTTGCATAACTATGAGCTATATATATATAGGTATTCACACATGTCATGTACTTTAAGGGGTGCCTTCAACTCAGAGTCAAAGGAAGTTGACTTAATTTTGTAATAACTCCAAGATCTAAGTCAAGTCTAATAAATGGCACAAAATGCGAGGAATTACAACAAGAGAAGCACCTATTAAAAATATATATAAACTCATCATACACTCATTTGTATTACTAACTATAGAGTACAAAATTGTGGGAAGAGTGATCAAAGTTGACCAAATTTCCAATAAAATACAATAAAATGGGTGAGTAATAAATTTAGACTAAATCACCCAAAAGAGATAAGGATAAAGTACGAAATAGAAAACTAAAAATATAATACATGTTCACTAGACTAAGTCTCATCAATTAGTGTTTAATGATATCCCTTCAGATGTTTTGGAAATCTTCTTCCTTTAAGATATACACAAGGCCTTCCCTCCGAGAGAGTTCACTCATTATGCCCATAAACACTAAAGGGAAGAGCTTGAGGATGACAACTGCTCTTAGTATCTTGTCTCGTAATCTCAGTCATGTATCACAAGGCTTGAAGTAGTTTTTGAGATGATTGTTGTGCTCTACCATTTAACACTTAATAGCCATCCTCTAATGCTCCACAAGCATGGTAGGTGCGAGAGGCTAAATGATGCACAACAATTGTTTAATGGAAATGTCTAAAAGGACTGTTATGTCATGGACTACACAAGCTGAATGATATACTCACCAAGGGCATAGTAGGAAAGCATTGAACATTGAATTTACCCTTCATATTCATCTTTTCTTGACATGTGGCATGTATGTCATTGTGAAATCCCTTTTGGAAAAAAGTACTACCCCATAGATGGAGAACTTAGGATAATATCCAGGGTAAGGGGGGATCCCTCCCAAGCAAGAGAGCTTAACCTTTGTTGGAAAATAGTTGGAAGATGGTGTACTTTGGTGATTTGTATTTGTAGAGGCTCTTATAGAAAAAAAAATGATGCCCTCCTCTAATGATCTGAAAATTTCTCTGATCAAGTGGGTTGTTAAAGGTAAATGACTCTCATTTAAAGATACTCTTCTTTAGTTGAAAAATCCCTCAAGGAGTATTAAGATTACTATTGGCTCAATTCTAGATAATTCTCCTAAACCTATGAAGGCCCTTACTTTGAACTTCATTGTAGAAAGGAAACCTCATCAATAGTCTTAGAGCTTGACTCTAAATGGGCTAAGAAGGAAGAAGACTAAACAATGGTANATTACTATTGGCTCAATTCTAGATAATTCTCCTAAACCTATGAAGGCCCTTACTTTGAACTTCATTGTAGAAAGGAAACCTCATCAATAGTCTTAGAGCTTGACTCTAAATGGGCTAAGAAGGAAGAAGACTAAACAATGGTATGATTTCCAGGAGTATTGTCCACATTGAAAAACCTCTAAAAGTGGATTGTTATTTCCCAAGATTTCTTTTTTGAAAAGCTAGTGATGATGCACCCTTGTTCAGAGAGTTTTCTTATCCTTGATTTTTCAACAAGGTAATATTGGGCATGATTTGTTGGTATGAGTGCTTTATTTATGGAAAAATGCCTCTTTATGAAGCCATGACAACCTAATTTCAACCTTCCAACATAATCATCATCAAGGGTTAAGATTTAGTGAAGGTCTCCTTCTTGGATATTGGGTGAGAAATCCATTTCATTCATTTGTAACACATTGGGTAAGTTCATTGTGGTGAGCTTGATGACAAGGCGAGGTCCACCACCATTTGTGTCCAAATATATATTTACATAACTTTTAACAAAGGTCTCCTAGAAAAAAATAAGTATGAGAATTGTCGTTGGACACAACTTTTGGATTATGAACATATTGTTTTCCATTATAGTTTTTTTTTCAATCACAAGCATGTGTGAAGTGGATATGTTGGTCCACTTCATAAGAACATCATAAATACATAACAAAAATCCATGTATCCATAAAAATAAAAACAAATAAGTCATGTCCTTGGCAAGGGTCATGACTTATCATAGACTTATCATTTACATTATAATGTCTATTTACATAAAAACAAACCTATAACGTATTATTACATGATAAAAAATGTAATATACTTTAGGTATATTACAATGTGGCAATGTTGTGTCTAAAGGCAAGGGTCTCTAGGGTAAACGTAGACATATAATAAACACACTTTGGGGAACGATCGGGATAAAAGCACTTTGGGGAAGGATCGGGCATTGAATCACCACTAGGTGACCCCATTTGTGAATCCAAAGGAACCCAAACCTAAAACTTCTAGAAATGACCTTGCCCTACCTACTCAAGGGAGTGGGGAAGACATTGTTACATAGACAACTAAATATTAAACCTACCACTAAAAGTTTCATTGCTTGAGTGCTCCCCTTGAGGGGTGATGTAGATGTATGATTCAAACAATTCAAACTATAAAATGGAACAATCCCTCTAATCAAGCCAATTGACACAAAATAATCAACACTATTCAAAACTATAATAATTTCGCATAAGTCTATTGATTTCATAGAAATTTGAAAGAAAATATTAACCCATTAATATGCACGATCCTTTATTATAAAAATTAGTAATAATTGCCCCTTTGTAAAATTTGAAAAACCATGAAGTTTTACATATAACTTAGAAGAAGGCTAAACATTCTATGTTTCCAACCTTTTCCGGTTTGCCATCACTAGAATTTGGTTAGGGACACTTTGTAAAATTGCAATTTTGGATTTGATGAAACTGTTTTTTTAAAGTAGAAATGGATTCAACACCCTCCAATATCCCCATTGCAACCAAATGGTGCAATGCTAACATATAATATCTGCAATTCCATCAATTCAAGATGATTTTTGCTGGATTTTTAAGTTAAAAATAACGATTCCCCTTCTCAATATTTTGAATGGTTAAAAAAGAACCAATTCATAACACATTTAGATGGTACATGTAACTTATGTAACTTATAATTGACAAGATAACCAATTACCATTATAAATAAAATAAAAATTAAACATAAAATATTTTGCCCATAATTAAATTTCTAAAATCAACATGTTGTGAAAGTTTATAAATTATTTATGGTAATAATAGAGTTTGGTATTTTTAATTTTATATAGTAGGTTAAACAAACTACTCATAGTTAACACAATATTCCACACTGCAAAATGGGCTAAGAAGGAAGAGGACTAAAAATGGCATGATTTCCAAGAGTATTGTCCACATTGAAAAAAGTGGATTGTTGTTTCCCAAGATTTTTTTTTAGAAAAGATAGTGATGATGCACCCTTGTTCAGAGAGTTTTCTTATCCTTGATTTTTCAACAAGGTAAGATCATGCATGAGTTGTTGGTATGGGTTCTTGATTTATGGAAAAAGACCTCTTTATGAATCCATGACAATGTAATTTCAACCTGCCAACATAATCATTATCAAGGGTTAAGATTCAGTTAAGGTCTCCTTCTTGGATATTAGGTGAGAAATCCATTTCATCCATTTGTAACACATTGGGTAAGGTCATTGCGGTGAGATTGATAATAAGGGGAGTTCCACCACTGTTTGTGTCCAAATCTATATTTACATAACTTTTAACGAAGGTCTCTTAGAAAAAATGAGAACGAGAATCGTAATTGAACGCAACTTTTGGATTATGAACATATTTTTCCATTATAGGTTTTTTTCAATCACAAGCATGTGTGAAGTGGATCTGGTGGTCCACTTTATAAAAACATCATAAATACATAACATAATTCCATATATCCATAACAAATAATAAGTCATGTCCTTGGAAAGGGTCATGACTTATCATAGACTTATCATTTACATTATGCCTATTTACATAATAACAAACTTATAACATATTATTACATAATAAGAAATGTAATATACTTTAGGTATATTACAATGTGGCAATGTCTTGTCTAAAGGCAAGGGTCTCTAGGGTAAAAAGTAGACATATAATAAACACACTTTGGGGAACGATCGGGCTAAACACACTTTGGGGAAGGACCAGGCATTGAATCACCATTAGGTGGCCCCATTTGTGAATCCAAAGGAACCCAAACCTAAGACTTATAGAAATGACCTCACCTTACCTACTCAAGGGAGTGGGGAAGACATTGTTACATAGACAACTAAGTATTAAACCCACCACTAAAAGTTTCCTTGCGTGAGTGCTCCACTAGAGGGGTGACACAGAGTATGATTCAAACAATTCAGACTATAAAAGGGAACAATCCCTCTAATCAAGCCAAACAACACAAAATAATCAACACTATCCAAACTCTAATAATTTCCCATAAGTCTATTGATTTCATAGAAATAGGAAAGAAAATATTAATCCATTAAATTATATGCACAATCCCTTATTATGCAAATTAGTAATAAGTGCCCCATTGTAAAATTTGAAAAACCATGAAGTTTTACATATAACTTAGAAGAAGGCTAAACATTCTACGTTTTCGACCTTTTCGGTTTGTCGTCACTAAAATTTGGTTAGGGACTCTTTGTAAATTTGCAATTTTGGATTTGATGAAATTGTTGTTTTTAATGTAGAAATGGATTCAACACCCTCAAATATCCCATTGCAACCAGATGGTGCAATGTTAACCTATGATATATGCAATGCCATCAATTCAAGATGATTCTTACCGGATTTTTAGGTTAAGAATAACGATTTCCCTTCTCAATATTTTGAATGGTTAAAAAAAACCAATTCATAACACATTTAGACTGTACCTATAACTTGTATAACTTATAATTGATAAAAATAACCAATTACCATCATAAATAAATAAATAAATAAAAATTAAACATTAAATATTTTACCCATAATTAAATTTCTAAAATCAAACTTTGACATATTTTGAAAGTTTATAAATTATTTATGGTAATAATAGAGTTTGGTATTTTTATGTCGAAGGCATATCTTAGGGATAGGTTTTTCAAAACCATCATCCAGAACCATCTTTGTACACTTATAAATGTCCTCCCACACTAAGGAACACATAGACATGTGAGGATGTGAGTTCATTCAAAGATCTAATCGATTTCCAGTCTGCCAGCACCCCACTTTGTTGTATTTAAAATGGGAGATGTGACTAAGCAATGATGGTCGTGGAACTGGTTACAGACACTGGAATTTATTAGTATCAATCTATCAGTTGAAGATGATGAGTTCAACAGGTGAACCATAGGATCATGAGCATGTAGGTGATGAGTATGTAACTTACAACAGACGCAAAGAGAGGAGACCTAGAATGGATTTCCCCCCCTTTCCTCCCATTTCAGAGGAAGAGGAAGAGACACATAGGGAAGCATAGAGAAGGGAAGAGCACGAGGCAGATCATGAGGCAGAGAGGATGATGGGAGGTGCATATGAGAGGCCAAAGGGCAGTGGCAAGGCAGTCCTGGACCCAGATGCAACTTTCATGAAGATTATCAACAATCTGGTGGTCATTCAGTAGGCCATGACTCATTCCTTCATGCAGATGGTTGATAGATTGGCTATAGTGAGCACATCGGCCACACAGGCCCCACATGCAGCGTAGGGGAACTCAAGGGTAGGAAATAGACCCCACTCACCTACTCGCACATACACTTATTCGAGTAGGATTCCTGGGCCATTGTTCCCCAGTTTACAGAGCGCACCTCCAGCAGTAGCACAACAGGCGATAGCACAGAGGCAGCCCACTCAAGCAGATGAATTTGCAGAGTGCAGGAGGGAGTATGCAACATTGGGTTGCGACTTCCATCAGGACATGGCCTTAGTCGAGTATTGTGGACTCAGACTCAGGAACCGGCCCAAAGAGACTAAGAGAGGAGGACAGTAGCAGCAGCAAGGGAATAACATGGATTTCATCCAAAAATTTGGTAAGCTCACCATACCTTCTTGTTTCAGATTGTCCAAATGCACTACCAGAGCTTGGGTACAAAAGCTAGACATGTACTACAAGCTCAACCAGATGACCGAGATAGAGGCTACCAGTTTCACTACACTACACTTGGAGGGTGAGGCACATGAGTGGTGGAATAATTCACTGGTGATGTTGAGTCATAGTCACATCACCTCTTACAAGGATTTCACAAAGAGACTCATGGAAAGGTTTCACGGGAGGGATCCAAAGATCCATTTCAGGGATGTATCTCAATTAGGAATTGGCACAGTAGAGGAATTCATCAAAGAGTTTCAATAGGTAACAATGGAAGTGATAGATATCTCAAAGCCTAGGTTGATTATTGATCCAAATGGATGTCGGTGGCCTCCCACTTATTCCAACTGGCTCATTTTGGCAGTTTTCTAGTTCGACAGTTTTTTCCTAGTTTTCGGGTCCTTGACTTCTAGGGAAATTTTGAGACCCTAAACAACATTTTTATGGCTCACCACAGACAACATGTGTATTCCTCTGATAGACCTTTCCAACTGGATATTGTGCACCTAAAACAAAGATTGTATGCAAAAGTTGTGACCCCGGGAAGTTGATGTACTAACTTACCCAAACAAGGCCCACATGAATTTTGGCGCTTCATCTCCTAGGGTTAGGTTTTTGGATGTCTAGGGTTTTTGACATTCCTGTTTATTGTAAAAAGGCCTTGAGATCCTCATTGTAATCATATTTTGGTGAATGAGTGTAGTCGTCACATCTCTTCTCATGGATAAGTTGCCACCATTCTAGCAAGCTTGTTTTTCGTTGCATTTTACAGTTTCAGCTTATTTCCCTATTGAATAGAAACCAGTTTTACTGTATATTTGTTATTCTGTGTTAAGCATATTTTGATAATAATCTGTATTCATTTAATTATGCTCATAAAATTTGTATCAGTGGTATCAGAGTGGTCTTCTCCTTGTCGCTCTTAATGCATGTCCCCAATGAGGTCAGGGTACAAAGAATTGGGTCTCGAGCTTGTTTCTCTTGAGGACAAAAGCTCTCGCACGCCCAAGCGACCTCTCATGGTGGGAGAAAAGAAAGAAGAAGGGATAAGATATCCCTTCAAATTGTTTCTCGAGGAAGCCCTCATGCAACAGAGGAACGAGATGATGGATAGTTTTGCGCAAATCCTTCGGCGGCTACCAACAGGTGACGCATCTTCCTCAAACAGAGGTGTCGCCCCCTTCAAGGTACAAATCAACTTCGATATTCCTATATTTGAAGGTTAGATAGATGTAGATGTTGTAGACAAATGGTTGAATCTACTAGAAGGGTATTTCTTTGTCCATAACTTCTCGAATAGAGAAAAGATTACTTTTGTGCTCCTTAAATTCGTTCCCCATGTCAAATATTGGTGGGAAACTTTTTGTGAGTAGAAGGAAACAAAGGAACCCTCATTATTTACAATCGTGGTCACCTGGGAGTCTTTCATGGATGTTATTAAGGAAAATACTACCCTGTTGGAGTTATGATTACTTGTATACAAAATGGACCACATTGCGGCAGGAAAGAGACCAAGCAGTTCCCGAGTTCACAAATATCTTCCATACCTTGCACACCAAGATGGGTATCAAATATTTCGAGTGACATCTAGTGCTCAAGTATCGCGGTGGTCTCCATAGACACATCCAGGCCGAAATGGAGTTTATGGACATCTCATCCTTGGGTGCGGCCTACCGATATCATCCAAATTTGGGCCTGGGAACCCCTCACAGCAAAATCCAGGAAAGGGCAGCCCCAAACTGCAGAACAAAGGACAGAGCAAAGATAGACCACCTCAGGACAACCAATCCAGGTCTCAAGCAAAGAAGGACACTAGAAAGACAAATAAAGATATCAGTAAGTGGTGCGACTTCCATAAGAACCCCTGGCATAACATTATTGATTGTTGCTCAAAGTAGTCGTCAGTGGATGAGGTGAAAGCCTTTGAATCAGATGCATGTTCCAAATCTGATTCAGAGCCAAAAAGGGGTAGACGGATCATTGATGCAGAACCCAGTGCTACCATTGCTACCACCAAGCTCTGGCCCAGTGAACCAGGCGAGTCAGAGGAAGGCGAATGCCTTTTTCATTCACATATGTGGGTGAAGGGTGCCCCGTTGCACTTCATCATTGATAGCGGTAGCTAGAAGAACCTCATCATAGAAAAGGTTGTCAAGCGACTCGCCCTGCCAACAATGTCGCACCCACATCCCTACACCATCGGATGGCTCCACCAAGGAAGCGACATCCGCATTAGCCAACAATGTTGTTTTTCATACGACATCAAGCCCTCCAAAGATGAGGTATTGTGTGATGTTTCCCCTCTTGAAGTTTGTAATGTTCTTTTGGGCCAACCATAGTTATGGAAATACCATGTTTTATATGAGTCTAGGCCTCACAGTGTTATTATTACTTTGAACAAGAAATTGTACAGTATACCGGAGGCAGTCCCACCTAGTGTTATTTCCTTGATCTCTGCCAAGCAATGTAGGAAGGTCATCTCTCAGACGGGGAAGTTTGTCTTCTTGGTGATTCACTTTCAAAATGAGCGAAATACTGTAGCCACATACAGGGTCTTTGCGGCCGACCTCTCCACACAGTAGAAGCAAATGGATAAGGTTGTCGAAGCATACTATGATATCTTCTCCTCACCTACCAGGGTACCTTTGCACTGTCATGTCAAGCATCCCATTGATCTGACCCCGGCGCACCGTTGCCGAAAGGGCCAATCTACCACCTCTCTTTGTTAGAGAATGAGGAGATCAAGCGGAATATCCAAGAACTGCTCCACAATCAACACATAAGTCCCAGATCATCACCTTGCAGGAGCCAAATCGTGATGGTACAGAAGAAATATGGAACCTGGCGACTCTACATTGATTATCGGTCTCTGAATAAAATCACAGTCAGAAACCCGTACCCGATTCCCTGAATCGACGACCTCCTTGATCATCTCACGAGGGCCAAATACTTTAGTAAGATTGATCTAAATTCTGGCTACTACCAAGTCCCGATAGAACAAACAGATGTATGGAATACCGCCTTCAAGTCCGTGGAAGGTCTTTTCGAATGGTTGGTCGTGCCTTTTGGCTTGACAAATGCTTCAACCACTTTCATGAGGATGATGGAAAATATCCTACGACCATTCACCAATAATTTTGTAGTGGTGTATATGGATGAAATTCTCATTTACAGCAAGACTTGAGCAGAACACTTGCAGCATATTCAACATGTTCTACACACCCTGCGACAGCACAAGCTATACACCAAGTTGGAAAAATGCTCCTTCGACATGGACAGGGTCCATTACCTAGGCTACATCATTGATCTCCATGGTGTACATGTGGATCCAGCCAAGATATAAGTCATCTGTGACTGGCCATCCCCAGCCACACTCACTAAGCTTTAGAGCTTCTTGGGCCTTGCCAATTATTACCACAAGTTCATGTTGGGATTCTCCCATATTGCATAGGCCCTCGTCCAAGTAACCAGGGGTGGTGGTAAGGAGAAATTTGTGTGGGGTCGGTCCCACAACAAGCGTTTAGTGATTTGAAGCAACGCTTTTGATCAACCACATTAATTTCACTGCAGAGCCTGTAACAACCCTTTGGCATCGAGATAGATGCTTCAGACTATGATGTGGGAGTTGTTCTCACTCAACACGGCGACCCCGAGGCCTATCATAGTGAGACACTATCAGATGTTGTCTACAAGTACCCTAATTACGACAAAGAAATGTACTCCATTATGCAATCCTGTTGCCAATGGATACATTACATTCTTGGGAAGGAGACAGCCATCCACACTGATCATAAGCCACTGCAGTTCATGCAGACATAAGGAAAATTGCAGAATGACCGCTATCAGAAGTGGTCCACATATTTGCAGCAATTCCACCTCAACATCAAATATAAAGAGGAAGCACCAACCACGGCGTCCATTGCCTCAGCAGACCTCCATTCACAACACTCACCACGGTGCAAGACTCTTGCGGCCATTAGACCTCATTATGGCCCCAACTCTATGAGACAGACTCGGACTTCGCAACCACCTACCAAACGTTGGGCGCAAACACAGTTGTCGCCAATTTCCATCTTTCGGATGGGATGTTGTGTCGTCTAGACCATATCTTCGTTCCATCAAGTGAGAGATCGAATTTGATCTAGGAAGCCCACTACATTCAGGTGGCAGGACACTTCGGTGTTGAAAATATAGTGGCAATGCTGCAAAATTATTTCTACAGGCTGAAACTTCGAGAGGAGGTTAGCAAATATACCAGGTCATGCACTACCTATGTTATTGCCAAACTGACCACTAAGAAATAGGGCCTGTACACCCCTCTGCCTACTCCTGACAGGCCATGGGAATCCATCTCCATGGACTACATGTCGGGGCTCCCGTCCACCAAGCGGGGAAATGACTGTGTTTTTGTGGTTGTTGATCGCTTTTCTAAGATGGTGATTCTAGCCACCTGCAAGAAGAGCATCACAGCATAGGCCACTGCCAAGCTCTTCTTTGAACGAGTCAGGGTACATTTTGGAATCCCACAAACTATTATCTCGGATCGATACAGTCAATTTCTCAGCACATTCTAGTCGATCCTCTGGTCACTGTTGCATACCAAGCTCAACAAATCCACGGCCTTCCACCCCTAGATAAATGGCCAAACTGAGGTCATAAATCGAATGATTGTGCATATCCTTCACATGTATAATTCCAAGCAGCCTCACACATGGGATGAGAGTCTTCCTTATGTCTAGCATAGCTAAAATCGAGCCATGCATAGCTCAACTAGCCACATCCCCTTTCAGGTGGGGTTGGGATTCCAACCATTGGGTCCCATAGATGTTGCATTGTCCCTTGCATTCACCTTGCTTGACTCATCTCCTACTCCAACTGAAGATGAGAAAGCCACCCGATTCATTGAGCAGATTCATCACATCCGCCAATAGGTTTAGGATATCCTACAGAAGTCCATTGACAAGTACAAGCAGCGCCATGATCAACATCGGGTGCCACATAAGTTTCAGGTGGGAGAAAAAGTTTGGTTAAATTTGCAGAAAGAAAGCCTTACCATACCCCATCGAAATCTTCGGCCACTCTGTTATGGGTCGTACACCATCACTAAGGTTGTGGGTGATAATGCTTTTGAGCTCAACATTCCTCATTTCCTTGGTCTGCACCTAGTGCTCAACGTGGATCTCTTTCGGCCTTATTTCCCACAATTATTGGACACCTCAGAGATAGAATAACAGTTGACACCAACATAGCTCAACCCCGAATACATACAACATGCATCCAGTGATCATATTTTGGAAAAACAGGTCAAGGGCACTCACCAGCAAAGGATCTAGCTTTATCGAGTTGTCAAAGCAAGGCAAGTGGCTCACCCGGGGCCAAATTCAGCAGAAATTTCCTGATATAATTGGGGCACACAATGAAATGGACAAAATTTATTCCTAATGTGGGAGGATTGATCCAGATGGATGTCGTTGGCCTCTCACCTATTCCAACTGGCTCATTTTGGCAGTTTTCCAGTTCGACGGTTTTTTCCTAGTTTTTGGGTCGCTTACTTCTGGGGCCTTTTTGAGGCCCTAGACAACATTTTTATTGCTCGCCACAGACACCGTGTGTAGTCCTCAGATAGACCTTTCCAACAGTATATTGTGCACCTAAAACAAAGGTCATATGCAAAAGTTACGACCCCAGGAAGTTGATGTACTAACTTACTCAAACGTGACCCACATGACTTTTGGCGCTTAATCTCCTAGGGTTAGGTTTTTGGATGTCTAGGGTTTTTGACATTATTGTTTATTGTAAAAAAACCTTGAGAACCTCATTGTAATCATCTTCTAGCGAATGAGCACAGTCGTCACATCTCTTCTCAGAGCTAAGCCACCAACATTCTAGCAAGCTTATTTTCCGTTGCATTTTACAGTTTCAGCTTATTTCCTTGTTGAATAGAAACCAGTTTTACTATATATATGTTATTCTGTGTTAATCATATTTTGATAATAATCTGTATTCATTTCGTTATGCTCATAAAATCTAAATCAATTATGTTTTTCACAGAGGGGCTCATAGAACCCTTGAGAGGATGGGTGAAGGCATACAAACCTCACACCTTGCAATATGCCATCTTACGCACTCGAGATTTGGCAGACTCGACGTCAAAGACTAAACCCTTTTCCAAACCCTTCTTATCACAGAGGGATCGAGACAGGAAGCCATTCTAGGGGGAGTGGAAGAGCAAGGAGAAGTTGGATGATGAGACAAGGCAAGAGCTTATGAGGAAGAATCTTTGCTTCACCTGCAAGGACCCTTGAGTCCCCAACCATAGGTGCATGGGCAAGAGGGAGATCCATTATATTAAGGTGGTAGAAGACAATGTTGATAGTGCGGAGGAGGAGCAGGATAGTGGATCCACTAGCTCAGAGGAGGATCCATCACAGGTGGAGGAGCAGCCTCCCAGGAGACTACTGACACCGAAAGGACCCAACCACTAGTAGTGACAAAACCTCCTAAGAAAGATAACAGATGGAAACAAGAAAAGGGAGGAGTCATAACGACCCTTTTTGGTGTTGCCAAGTATGACACCTTCCAAATCAGAGGGACTATTCTAGGACAGTAGGCAATCACCCTGATAAATGGTGGGGCCACCCACAACTTCATTAGTGTCGAGTCAGGAACTTCAGATGTGGGATATTGAGGGGTTTGATGTCATAGTAGCAGATGACCACACAATGGAGTGTATAGACAGAGTTCTGGACTTGGAGATAAATTTTGGTAACTACATTTTGAGAGATACCTTTTATGTATTTGACCTATCTCACACAGATGTAGTTTTGGGATTCCAGTGGTTGATCACCTTTGGCAAGATCACTACCAACTACCAAACCTTGGAGATGGGGTTCAAAGATTGTGAGGGGAAGAGGATTGTGCTGAGGGGTATTTCGACAGGGGAACCCAGGACAGTTTCAGCCAAGAGGATGGAGAGGATATTCAGGCATAGGGAGGTAGTGTATTTTGTAGAGTGCTTGATCACTTCATAGAGGGATTAAGTTGGTCAGCAGCAGTATCCGACAGAGATTAGGACCTTTTTCTGACGACATCAACAGGTTTTTGGGTCAATTCCACCAGGGAGACCACCTGACAGGGGGTTTGAGCACACCATTGAGTTGGAGGAGGGGAGAAAACCCATGATCACAGCACCCTATCGTGATCCTCGAAGGTTCAAGGATGAGATAGAGAAATAATTTAAGAAATTGCTAGTGATGGGACACATCAGACCTAGCAGCAGTCCATTCGCTTCTTCAGTTGTCTTAATTCTAAAGAAGGATGGTACCATGAGGATGTACATTGACTACTGGGCCTTGAACAAGAAAACCATCAAGAACCGGTATCCTATTCCTTGCATCAATAAGTTGATGGATGAACTGCATGGGGAATTTTTTTTCTCGAAGATTGATCTATGCTCTAGATATCATCAGATCAACATCCGAGAGCAAGACAAAGAGAAGACAACATTTCGATGCCACTTCGGTCATTTTGAGTTCCTGGTTATGCCATTTGGGATAACCAATGCACTGACTACATTTCAGTCTTGCATGAACCACATATTCAAGGATCAGTTGAGGAAATCAGTCTCGGTTTTCTTTGACGACATCTTGGTTTACAACAAGACATGGTAGGAACATATAAGGCACTTGGATGAGGTACTCAGCATCATGGAGGCATATTCACTATACACCAAAGAGTCCAAGTGTGAATTTGGTATGACATAACTAATTTACTTGGGACACATTATCAGTGCACAGAGGGTATAGGTGCACCAAGAGAAGATCAGGGTCATTTTGGATTGGCCAATTCCCAGGAATGTGACAGAGTTGAGGTGATTCTTTGGGCTATGCAGCTATTACAAGCGGTTTTTCAAGGGTTTTTCTCAGCTTGAAGCACCATTTACAAATCTCACCAGATAGGAGGCCTTCATCTGGACCAATGAGTCGCATAAATCCTTTGATCACATGAAGGAAGTCTTGAGCACATGCCTAGTGTTAGCATTACAAGACTTCATTTTATTGTTTGAATTATATTTTGATGCATGCGGCGAGGTCATCGAGACAGTTTTGATGCAGGGAGGACACCCCATTATGTTCAAGAGCAGGAAGCTCAGTCAACTCGAGAGGTTGTACTCTATTTATGACAAGGAAATGTTGGCGATCATGCATGCCTTGAGCAAGTTCAAACAATATTTTGTGGGCAATAAGTTCGTAGTCAAAATAGATCATAACAACTTAAAGTATTTCCTTGAGCAGAAGGATCTCAATGAGTGCCAACAGAAATGGGTGACGAAGGTGCAGGCCTTCGATTTAGACATAAAGTATGTCAAGGGAAAGAAGAACATTGTGGTCGATGCACTGTTTAGGAGACCTATGACAAGTTCTTTGATGGAGGTTTCAGTGGATTGGAAATCCCATTTGTTGGTGGACTATTCCAAGAACAATCTCACTTGTAACGTTTTGGATGGGTAGGTTCAGGATGACAGGTACAGGGTCATTGACAATGTCATATTATATAAGGACAGAGTCTACTTATTGCTAGGCTCAGGGCTCAAGAAGAATATCTTAGCAGCATTTCATGATTCGCCACTAGCAGGCCAGCAAGGGTTTTTCAAAACTTATAGGCGGATTAGAGAGAGGTTCTCATGGAAGGGCCTCAAGCAGGATGTTATGAGGTACATCAGTGAGCGTGTGACTTGTAAACAGAACAAGTTAGAGCATACACTTCTAGCAGGACTACTTAAGCCACTTCCCATTCCTGAGCAGAAATGGGAGAGCATATCGATGGACTTCATCACAGGCCTACCCAAGGTTCAGGGTAAGGACTGCATCTATGTGGTGGTTGATAGATTGACAAATTTTTCTCACTTCTACACCATACCAAAAGATTACAGTGTAGTTTAGGTGGTCGATTTATTCTTCAGGGAGGTTTCCAGACCCCATGGGTTGCAGAGGAACATCGTCTGTGACAGGGAGAATTGGTTTATTGGTACATTCTGAAGGGAGTTGTTCATATTTGTGGGGACAGAGTTGACACCCAACACCAGCTATCACCCTCAAACAGATTGGCAGACCGATATAGGAAACAAGTGGGTTGAGTGGTATTTGAGAAAATACGTGAGCAGACAACAAAGAACATGGGTTAGGTGGGTACATCTAAGAGACAATTGCTACAACACCACCTACAGTTTAGAGCCCCCAAATCCAAGGAATGGATCACCGAGAGTCGGGAAATTCTCAATTTACTAAAAGAAAACATACAAACAACGCAGAATTAGCAGAAGATGAGTGAGGACAGGCATAGTATAGAGCGCAACTTTGAGTTTGGGGACTTGGTATTCTTGAGACTCTAACCCTACGAACAATCATCTCTGACGAAGAGTGGGGCCGAGAAGCTCAAACCTATATTATATTTACCTTACATGACCATGTGCAGGGTAGGTGAGGTTGCATATGAGATAGAGCTTCCAGAAGGGATTCAGATTCATAATATGTTCCACGTTTCTTGACTCAAGAAGGTCATGGGAAAATTCATCAACACATCAGAGT
This sequence comes from Picea sitchensis, assembly GCA_010110895.2. NCBI lineage: Eukaryota > Viridiplantae > Streptophyta > Pinopsida > Pinales > Pinaceae > Picea > Picea sitchensis. The sequence continues at coordinate 37,023 of SNQJ01S0051020.1, forward strand.
AACTTCCACCATTGGATGAGGAGGGACAGTTGGAGTTGTTTCTGGAGGAGGTACTAGAGTTTCGAGAGTGGAAACTAAGGAGCGAGGTCATCAGAGAATGTCTGATCAGATGGAGAGGGTTTCTAGTAGAGGATGTTACTTGGGAGAGCGAGTAGGTATTACAACACCTAGATTGGTATTGTTTGAGGACAAGCAATCTCGAGAAGGGAGGATTGTAATGTCCCTTTCTAAATAGGAGTTCCAGAGAGGAGGCCTCGTAGTCTAAATAGCCCCACTAGACTATAGCCAGGGATGCACAAGGATAAACAGGGTTACTAGAGGTCACTTCAACCAAGGGTGTTATAATTCGAAAGTGACATTGAGCTAAAAGTGACTAAAAGCGCTTTTAACCAAAAGTGAGCTAAAAATAGGTCAACAGTGAATTATGGTTTCGGGCAACTATAAGAAAAGGTAAAGTGACCTAATTCATGATTATGAATAATTTGACTTGGCAATTGAGGAGAGAGGTGCATCTCAGGAGAGAGCTTTGTGGATTCCAAGAGGAAGATACCCAAAGGATGATTTCGATGTTGAGAGGCACACCCTAGTCACCGAGAAGATCATTCAGATCTTCCATCGTACTTCAGCAACAGTTACCAGTTTCCAGCAATGAGGGTGTGCTTGTCTAGGTAGAGGGTACACAATCCGATCAGATCTAAGGTGTGTAGCCACCAGGGCGCACAATCCAGTTCTGCAGTAGTTTTCGGAGTGAACATTAGATTATCCAGCTCACATCTTATCCAACAACAGTCTTCTATCATTCGGTTATCATCTTTCTAGTTTACTTCTTTATTGTATTACAACAAAGATCCACTTAGATCTAATCTAGCCGAGTGATCCTCTATTTTCAGCCACATATGGCATTGTAACCTGCAAGGACCCTTGGGTCCCAAGCCATGGGTGCATGGCCAAGAGGGAGATCCATTATATCGAGGTGGCAACAGACAGTGTGGATATTTAGGATGAGGAGCAGGATAGTGGATCCACTAGCTCAGAGGAGGAGCCATCACATGCAGAGGAGCAGCCTCTCGGGAGACCATCGACACTGGCAGGGACCCAACCACTAGTAGTGCCACAGCCTCCTAAGAAGGCTAACAGACAAAAACCAACAAAGGGAGGAGTCATAGCGACCCTTTCTAGTGTTTCTAGGTATTACACCCTCTGTATCGGAGGCACTATTCATGGATAGTGGGAAATCTCCCTGATAGATGGTAGGGCCACCCACAACTTCATTGATGCTTTATTGGTCTCGAGACAGGCACCTCAGATAGAGTAATTTGAGGGGCTTGATGTCGTAGTAATAGATGGCCACACAGTGGAGTGTCTAGACAGAGTTCCAGACTTGGAGATAAAGTTAGGTAACTACACCGTGAGAGACACATTTTATGTAGTTGACCTATCTGACCTAGATGTGGTGTTGGGAGTCTAGTGGTTGATCACCTTGGGCAAGATCACCACCAAATACCAAACCTTGGAGATGGAGTTCAGAGATAGTGAGGGGAAGAGGATTGTGACAAGGGACATGCTGACAGGGGCACCCAGGACAGTTTTGGCCAAGAGCATGGAGAGGATCTTCAATCATGGGAAGGTAGTGTATGTTGTAAAGTACTTGATCACTACATAGAGGGATTCAAATGGTCAGCAACAGTATCAGACAAATATCATGACCTTGTTGGGACGATATCAACAGGTTTTGGGTCGATTCCACCAAGGAGGCCACCTAACAGGGGGTTTGAGCACACCATTGAGTTGGAGGAGGGGGAGAAACCCATGATCACAACACTTTATCGTCATCCTCGGAGGTTCAAGGATGAGGTAGAGAAATCAATTGAGGAATTGCTAGCGATGGGACACATCATACCTAGCAGCAGTCCATTCAATTCTTCAAATATTTTACTTTTGAAGAAGGATGGTACCATTAGGATGTACATTGACTACCGGGCCTTGAACAATAAAACCATCAAGAAACAATATCCTATCCCTCACATCGATGAGTTAATGGATGAACTTCATGGGGCAGTTTTCTTCTCGAAGATTGATTTACGCTTTGGATATCATCATATCAACATCTGAGAGCAATACATAGAGAAGACAACATTTCAATGCCACTTCGGTCATTTTGAGTTCTTGGTTATGCCATTTTGGCTAACCAATGCATCGACTACATTTCAGTCTTGCATGAACCACATATTGAGGGATCAGTTGAGGAAATCAGTCTTGGTATTCTTCGACGACACCTTGGTTTACAACAAGATGTGGCAGGAACATCTAGGGCACTTGGATGAGGTGCAGTCGTTATCGTGTGAGTTGTCGTACCGCACATCAGATCATCCATATCACATCTTATCCAACATCATTCGAGTATCATTCGAGTATCATCTTTCTAGTTTACTTATTTATTGTATTCTGGATAATATCCACTTAGATCTTATCTAGCTGAGTGATTCTCTATTTTCAATCGCATATGACATTGTAACCAGCAGAAATTCATAATATATGATTTACAGTCTTTTGCGTCATTCTTTATTTGTATGCTTATATATATGATGTAAACAACTTATTTATCTACACACACATGCGAAAAACACCAAGCATGTTAAAACCTACATCTTAAACGCATCCAAAAACCCCCAGTGTATCAGATCATACAGTAGACACAATAATTTATCAGCTTTTCCTAGACTAGCCGGATCAGGTATATTACAGTGGTATCGAAGCTTTAGTTCTTCCAGCCTGTAACTAAAGATGATGAGTTCAGCAGGTGAACTAGAGGGTCGTGAGCACATAGGTGATGAGTACATAACTTACAACAGACACAGGGAGAGGAGACCTAGACCAAATTTCCCCCCCTTTCTTCCTAGTTTAGAGGAAGAGGAAGAAGCGCACATGGAAGTAGAGAGAAGGGAATAGCATGAGGCTGAGAGAATTATGGGAGGTGCATATGAGAGGACAGAGGGCAGTGGTGAGGCATCAATGGACCCAGATGCATCTTTCGTGCAGGTTATCAACAATCTAGTGGTCATTCAGTAGGCCATGACTCAGTCCTTGGCGCAAATGGCTGATAAATTAGCTACAGTGAACACATCTGGCACACAAGCCCCACATGTAGCACAGGGGAACTCAGGGGTAGGAAATATACCCCACTCACCTACCCGCACATACACTTCTTCGAGTAGGATTCCCAGGCCATTGTTCCCCAGTTTCCAGAGGGCACCCCTAGCAGCAGCACATTAGCCGATAGCACAGAGGCAGCCCACTTAGGAAGATGAAATTGTAGAGTACAGGAGGGAGTACGCAGCATTGGGTCGTGACTTCCATCAGGACATGACCTTGGTCGATTACTGTGGACTCATACTCGAGAACCGGCCCAAAGAGCCTCAAAGAGGAGGACAGCAACAACAGCAGGGGCATAACATGGATTTCATCCTGAAAGTTGGTAAACTCACCATACCTTCTTTTGACAGATCGTCCAAATGTAGTGTCAGAGCTTGGGTACAAAATCTAGACATGTACTACAATTTCAACCAGATGATCGAGACAGAGGTTATCAATTTCCCTACCCTACACTTGGAGGGTGAGGCACATGAGTGGTGGCATTATGGACTGGTGACGTTGGTTCATAGTACATCACCTCCTACAGGGAATTCATAGAGAGACTCATGGACAAGTTTGACAGGAGGGATCCAGAGATCCATTTCAAAGATCTAGCTCAATTAGGAACTGGCACAACAAAGGCATTCATCACAGAGTTTCAGGGGGTAGTAGTGGTAGTGACAGATATCTCAGAGCCCAAGTTGATTATGTTGTTCACAGAGGGGCTCACGGAACCTTTGAGAGGATGGGTGAAGGCATATAGGCCTCACACATTGCAATATTCCATCTTACACACTCGAGATTCGCCAGACTAAGCACCAAAGACTAAACCCTTTTCCAAACCCTTCATACCACAGAGGGACCGAGACAAGAAGCCATTCCATAGAGAGTGGAAGGGCAAGGAGAAGTTGGATGATGAGACAAGGTGAGAGCTTATGAGGAAGAATCTTTGCTTCACCTGAAAGTACCCTTGGGTCCTAGGCCACAGGTGCATGGGAAAGAGGGAGATCCATTATATTGAGGTGGCAATAGACAATGTGGATAGTGATAAGGAGGATTAGGATAGTAGATCCACTATCTCAGAGGAGGATCCATCAGAGGCGGAGGAGCAACCTCCCAGGAGACCACTGACATCGGTAGGGACCCAACCACCAGTAGTGCCATAGCCTCCTAAGAAGGCTAATAGACAGAAACCAGCAAAGGGAGGAGTCATAGTGACCCTTTCTGGTGTTCCCAGGTATGACACCCTCTAGATCAGAGGGACTATTTAGGGACAGTGGGCAATTGCCCTGATAGATGATAGGGCCACCCACAACTTCATTAATGCTTCATTGGTGTTGAGGCACGCACTTCAGACAAAGGAGTTTGAGGGATTTGATGTCGCAGTAGCATATGGCCACACAGTGGAGTGTCTAGACAGAGTTTTAGACTTGGAGATAAAGCTAGGTAACTACACCGTGAGAGACACATTTTATGTAGTTGACCTATCTGACACAGATGTGGTGTTGGTTGTCCAGTGGTTGATCACCTTTGGCAAGATCACCACCAACTACCAAACCTTAGAGATGGGGTTTAGAGATTGTGAGGGGAAGAGGATTGTGCTGAGGGGCATGTCGATAGGGGAACCCATGACAGTTTCATCCAAGAGGATGGAGAGAATCTTCAAGCATGGGGAGGTAACGTATGTTGCAAAGTGCTTGATCACTACACAGAGGGATTCATATGGTCGGCAACAATATCAGATAGAGATCAGGACCTTGTTGGGACGACATCAATAGGTTTTTGGGTCGATTCCACTAGGGAGACCACCTGACAGGGGGTTTGAGCACAACATTGACTTGGAGGGGGCCAAACCCATGATCACAACACCCAATCATCATCCTTGGAGGTTCAATGATGAGATAGAGAAATCAATTGAGGAATTGCTAGCGATGGAAAACATCAAACCTAACATCAGTCCATTCGCTTCTTCAATTGTATTAGTTCTGAAGAAGGATGGTACCATGAGGATGTACATTGACTATTGGGTCTTGAACAAGAAAACCATCAAGAACAGGTATCCTATCCCTCACATCGATGAGTTGATGGATGAACTGCATGGGGCAGTTTTCTTCTGGAATATTGATCTACGCTCTGGATATCATCAGATCAGCATCCGAGAGCAAGACATAGAGAAGACGACATTATGATCCCACTTCAGTCATTTTGAGTTCCTAGTTATGCCATTTGGGCTAACCAATGCACCGACTACATTTCATTCTTGCATGAACCACATATTCAAGGATCGCTTGAGGAAATAAGTCTGGGTATTCTTCGACGACATCTTGGTTTACATCAAGACATGGCAGGAACATCTGAGGCACTTGGATGAGGTACTCAACATCATGGAGGAACAGACATTGTATGACAAAGAGTCCAAGTGTGAATTTGGTATGACAGAACTACTATAGTTGGGCCACATTATCAGTGCACAGGGGGTACAGGTGCACCAAGAGAAGATCAGGTCCATTATGGATTGGCCAACGGCTAGGAATGTGACAGAGTTGAGGAGCTTCTTTGTGCTATGTTTCTATTACAAGAGGTTTGTCAAGGGTTTTTCTCAGCTTGGAGCACTACTTACAGATCTCACCAGACAGGGGACCTTCATTTGGACCAATGACTCGCAGAAAGACTTTGATCACATGAAGGAATTCATGGGCACGTGCCTAGTGTTAGCATTACCAGACTTCACTTACCATTTGTATTAGAGTGTAATGCATCCGGCGAGGGCATCGGGGCAGTTTTGATGTAGGGAGGACACCCCATTGTCTTCGAGATCAGGAAGCTCAGTCAACCTGAGAGGATTTACTCTATTTATGACAAACAAATGTTGGTGATAATGCATGCCTTGACCAAGTTCAGACAATATTTGGTGGGCAACAAGTTTGTAGTCAAAACATATCATATCATCTTAATGTATTTCCTTGAGTAGGAGGATCTCAGTGAGGGCCAACAGAAATGGGTGATGAAGGTGTAGGCCTTTGGTTTCAACATAGAGTATGTCAAGGGGAAGAAGAAAATTGTGGTCGATACACTGTCTAGGAGACCTGTGATGTGTTCTTTGATGGAGGTTTCAGCGGATTGGAAATCCCATTCGTTGGGGAATATTCCAAGAATAAGTTTGCTTGTGAGGTTTTGGATGGGAAGGTTTAGGATTATAGGTACAGGGTCATTGATGATGTCATATTCTAAAAGGATAGAGTCTAACTAGTGCCGGGCTCAGGGCTCAAGAAGAAGATCTTAGCAGCAGTTCATGATTCGCCATTGGCAAGCCATCGGGGGTTTTTCAAAACCTACAGGCAGATCAAAGAGAGTTTCTCATGGAAGGGACTCATGCAAGATGTTATGAGGTACATCAGTGATTGTATGACTTGTCAACATGACAATTTAGAGAATACACTTCCAACATGACTACTTCAACCACTTCCCATTCCGTAGCAGAAATGGGAGAGCATATCGATGGACTTCATCATAGGCCTACTGAAGGTTCATGGTAAGGAATACATCTATGTGGTGGTCGATAGATTGACAAAGTTTGCTCACTTCTACACTATACCGACAGATTACAACACAGTTCTATTGGCCGAATTATTCTTCAGGGAGGTATTCAAACTCCATGGGTTACCGAGGAACATCGTCAGTGAGAGGAATAGTCAGTTTATCGGTACATTAGGGAGAGAGTTGTTCAGATTAGTGGGGGCATATTTGATACCCAACACCAACTATCACACTCAAATACATGGGCAAACCAAGATAGTCAACAAGTGGGTTGAGGGGTATTTGAGAAACTATGTGAGAGGACAACAGAGAACATGGGTCAGGTGGCTACATCTACAAGAGCATTGCTACAACACCACCTTCCACATGTTCATTGGAATGACACCCTTCCAGGCATTGTACGGTTATGATGCTCCCACTTTGATAGACTTAGTTTTTAGGGAGAAAAGAGCCCATAAATACAAGGATTGGATCACCGATAGTCAAGAGATTCTCAAGTTACTAAAAGAGAACCTACAAACAACGCAGAATCGATAGAAGATGAGTGCAAACAGGCACAGGATATAGCACAGCTTCGAGGTTGGGGACTTGGTATTCCAGAGACTCCAACCCTACAGACAATCATCTCTGAAGAAGAGTGGGGCTGAGAAGCTCAAGCCTAGATTCTATGGACCTTATAGGATCATGCGCATGGTAGGCGAGGTTTCCTATGAGCTAGAGATTCCAGAAGGGAGCCAAATTCATAACGTGTTCCACATTTCTTGCCTCAAGAAGGCCGTGGGACAATTCATCAGCACATCGGAGTAGCTTCCCCGATTGGATGAGGAGGGACAGTTGGAATTGGTTTTGGAGGAGGTACTGGAGTTCCGAGAGCGGAAACTGAGGAGCAAGGTCATCATAGATTCTATAATGAGATGGAGAGGACTTCCAGTAGAGGATGTTACTTGGGAGAGCGAGCAGGTGTTACAACACCCTAGATTAGTATTTCTTGAGGACAAGCAATCTTAGGAAGGGAGGATTGTAATGTCCCTTTCCGAATAGGAGCTCCAGAGAGGAGGTTTAGTATTCTAAACAACCCCGTTAGACTATAGCCAGGGTTGTACAAGGGTAAATAGGGTTACTAGAGGTCACTTCAACCAAGGGTGTTATAATTCGAAAGTGGAATTGAGCTAAAAGTGACTAAAAGCACTTTTAAGCCAAAGTGAGCTAAAAATAGAGCAGGTGAGCTAAAAATAGGTCAATAAAGAATTAAGGTTTCTAGCAGCTATAAGAAATGGTAAAGCGACCTAATTCATGCTTATGAAGAATTTGACTTGACAATTCAGGCGAAAGGTGCATCTCAGGAGAGAGATTTGTGTATTCTAGGAGGAAGACACCCAGAGTTTGATTTCGGTGTTGAGAGACACACCCTAGTCATCGAAAAGATCATCCAGATCTTCCATCGTACTTCAGCAGCAATTATAAAGTTTGCAGCAGTGAGGGCGAACTTGTCCAGATAGAGGGTGCAACTACTGAGCATCAAATTGATTCGACTTGTCCCAGTCAGGGAGAATCCAGTTATTCCCCTCTGACCTATTTTAGAGGAGTGCAGGACGCTTCTATTTCCTGGTTTCTCGTCAGATTCTGACAGAGAAATCATCTTGAGCGCATTTCTCATCCATTGAGGGTGAAACAGTTGGGGAGGACGCATTTGGGATTCCTGAGAGATCATCAGATCATATCCATGGAAATCCTTCCGTCCCATTTCAGAGGATCCTATGGCACTCAGTTTGATACCCTTATCATCCAATTCCGACGGGGGAATCACTAAGGCGCAATTTCCAGCGGCAGTTGGGGCGCATTTCCCTAGGGGGATCCATCTGGGGTCCAGACACATCAACAAAGGGTCGATTGTCAGGCTGTTAGTCACTAGGAATGAGTGAGAGGGCAAGGCGCATTGTTTGGGATGGTTTCCAGTCAAATACGAGGTGTGTAGCCACTAGGGCGCACAAACTAGTTCGCAATAGTTGTCGTGTGAGTTGTCATAGCACACATCAGATGATCCAACTCACATCCTATCCTGCAACAGTCTTCTATCATCCAGGTATCATCTTTCTATTTTACTTCTTTATTGTATTCCAGATAAGATCTACTTATATCTGATCTATCTGAGTGATTCACTATTTCAAGCCGTATACAACATTGTAACCAGTAGAAACTCACAATATATGATTTACAGTCTTTTGTGTTATTCTCTATTTGTATGTGTATTCATATGTTGTAAACAACTTATTTATCTACACACACATGCGAAAAACACCAAGCATGTTAAAACTCGTAGCTTAAACGCATCCAGAAACCCCCACTGTATCAGATCAAATAGTAGACACAACAATTTAGCAGTTTTTCCTAGACTAGCCGGATCAGGGATATTACAGACTTCGCCCAGAAAATCTCAATAAATCTAAATGCTTATCTTATCCAAGCTTTTAGTAGTGACTGTCGAGTCTCAGCCAAAGATATTACACACCAACCGCAAAGGTTGTAGAGGATTGGAACTAGACTTGCAAAGGACCACTTTCTGAAACTTCATTCGTAGAATTTCAAACATAATTCGTCCTTTTGGAATAATAACAACCACACTATGGCCGATGTGTCAGGCATGTAGACATACGTCACCTAAAATTGCAAGCAACAGATAATTTAACGTATTACGGATCAAATTTTCACAATTCAATAATAACCAAAGTGTGTAATTTTCTTCATTCAAAGAGCTAGAGACTCAC
>SNQJ01S0051020.1:46466-59013 GCA_010110895.2 Picea sitchensis
GCTGCAATTACCAGTTGGAGAGAGGAGAAGAAGAGTGGCACATCTCTTGGGGAGGACTATCTATATTGGTTTGAGTTATCTCTTGAACATTGTATAAGCTATTTATGATAAGGAAGTTTTTGCTGGGTTTTCTTCCCATAGAGAGTTTCCCAAGATAAATGTTGTGTCTCTTGTGAATGTGTATTTCTGAGTGATCTTGTTCTTATTATGCTCTTATCTATTGAAATGCAAAGAACTATAATAATGGCATAAACATTAACAATATCTTCTTGTTCCTAAGGAAGGGTAATTGCTTCTCCTTGCAGCACTTTGGGCAGACCGCTCCATCTGTGCTTCTGGAAGGTCTGAAAACTAGCTTGCAAGTTAGACGATAATATCCGTACCCTCTCTAAGACTTCCTCATAGGTCCTAGTCCCTTTGAACATGTCATCACAAAGGGGACTTCTCATGTTCATAAGCCTTCATATTACAGTGGGTCATATGTTTTCCCACTAACTGGTAAGGGTCGTGCTTCCTGTGTTCGAGGTCCACCAATTTGACCTCCTCCAGCGCTGCCGCTTCAACTTTGGAATGACCCAAGTTGAGAAGTGAAAATTTTCCAATCTGAACGAGAAAGACTAGCCAAGAATTCTTTTGAGCCATCTTTAGTTCTATCCCAATTCCACCTATTACTATTTGATGAGCTACCTCCCTGCACACCAATCTCTTAGGGAGGAATTTTGGGAGTGCATGTTGAGGGATTGAACATCCGAAAACTCTGATGTATTATAAATTCTCCTCTATAAACCAGTCAGTAACTGCCTTGAGGGTTCCTATGACCAACTCTGAAATGTAGGGAGGTGTATAGCCGCACAACATATGATGTAGTGGTATTACCATGAAATGACACATTTCATAGAATGAGTCCTTAGCGTTTTCTTCCCAAAGTTTAGAATGATATTCATGAATGGGTTCCGGGTAAGTCAAATTCCAACTCCAATTCATCAAAGGGAAAGGAGTTGAGAAGCATATAGCATCCATGATGTACACAGACATATAAAAGACTACTGTTCGGCCATTGGATCTTGCAGTCTAATATTCCATGACCTCCTTCGCTATGTTATTGGATAAAATCTTATCCCAATTAAAACTGTAACCTTCTACTGCCTCATGCAAAAGGGGTACCCATTCTGCAGGGAAATGGGTAGGACTTTTCTTTCCGAAAAGTCTACATAACATCATTGCCACATAGACCATATACTTGTTTAAAGAAGCTATGGCGTAAACACCATAGGTGTCAGCTCTGAATTTTGTTTCATTTCTCCACCAGTCTTTAATTATGCCAGGATACGTTTGGTCCGACTCAAGACATTCTTTCCTTTGAAAATCACTCACGAAATCTTTGTTATAAATATACTTGGGACTGGGGGATAATTTATACATTACTTGTACATGTTCCAGTCTGAAAGAGCCAATGATGACCCCTTGGCTATCCATAATGCTTCTCGTTTGTACGTCAGTTCGTTCTAAGGCCCAACTTATCATGTCGTTATATGTCATAAGTCACGGCCGTGTAGCTATTTTGTGGAGCTTAGACTCCTCTATATCTCAAAGTTTGTTGTCGGTGTCATGAGGGAAAATTTTGATTTCATATTCCAGAGTCTTGAAAATCTACCTCCAGGATTTTATGGAATCGATGGCATACGGTATGTTATCAGATATGACATCTTCGTTTGGACTCGAGCTTTCTGCAACTTCCTCGCTTTTCTTGGGTGCCTTCTTAGGTGCCATGATATCTGCACTGGATTAGAAACTTGTTTACAGAGAAAATATGTATAAAACCAGATAAATGTGACTTGCTGCAGATGTAAAGGATAAAATTGAAGTTCGAAATACAAGACCTTATTAACCTTTAATTTTGTGTTATAACGAGTGTACAGACAAAGACGACAAAAAGTTAATGCTTCTTAATGGAAAGATATGCCTGGAGATACGTTTTTGCGTTAAAAAATATCTTCACTTATTCGTTATTAATATTGCCGTATATCGACGATTTCAAAACTGGAGTTTCAAAAATCACTGCCTTCCTCAATTCCCGAAATGCGAAAGTCGGCTTGGTTATCACTAATCCTGTTTTGGAAGCAAATTAACCTTAATATTAAACCTTGTTTAGAGAAAATGTGATTTTGCGTTTCAAAACTTCGGGGATCCTGTTGTCAAGGGATAAGTCATAAGCGAACCCCAGATCGCAAAATTGTGATGGGATTAGTGAGGCGCTAATCACGTATTAGAGGTTTAATTAATCAAGGTTAATGATTAATTATCCTTTTAACTTTTTGAAAAAATGAGGATCGGGAGTTTGACGGTTGAGAGTTCGAAAGCAGTTTGGTAGAAAGAAAAACCCGAATCGTGAAAGATTAAGGGAATGATGATTGGGTTTAGGAGCTTAGTTAATTACGGATTAAAGGGTGCTTTGTGGAAAGCGACGGAAAATGTAACCTTTATTTCTTCCCCCCTTTTTTAATCTTTTAATATGTTAAATAGTTTCGGGATTTCGACACCATGAAATTAGGATGGTTGAAGATCATACCTCGAGAAAAACCGAATCTTGAAACCTGAAAAGGAACGAAAATCTCTGATTCCCCTTTGGACTAAGGGTGGCTCCACGACTTAGGAAAAGATGACGCTTTAGTTCCCAAGGGTAGAAAAATTTAAACTTCGTGTCAACATCCTTGACGAATGCACCTACACAGCATAAATCTGGGACTGGGCGGCAGGTATCTTCCGATAGTCCAATAGGATCCGAGGTAACATCTCCGCAACTATCAACATCTGGAAAGAGAACTACAAAGAAATCGAAGAGGTGAATCTTTGTTGGACCCTCATCCCAGGAATGATCATATGGGCAATATGGAAGGAAAGGAACCGACACATATTCAGAAACCAAAGCTGGCCGAAAGGGAAGATCAAGGAAACAATAATCTCCATGACAAGAGAAACGATACAGAGCCGCAACAACCATATAGGAAGAGAGCAATTCATAGACCAGGACTTCCAAATCCTAGATGCCTTCCACATGAAAGATGGATGAAACCCCAATCAGGTAATATGACCACCACAACTCCAAGTAGGTGAGCGCAACTGGAAACCACCACCAATAGGCTACCTCAAGCTAAATTTCGACGGGGCGATGAAAGGTAACCCAGGACGGACAAGAATGGGAGGAGTAATTAGGGACAGTAAAAGAAATATCATCCGGCTGTACGTTGGGAGTCTGGGAAACTCAACCAACAATGTCATGGAATTCAGAGCCCTGGAGACCGGCCTCGATATTCTAAGCCGGGAAGGGATGAAAAATGCCATAGTGGAAGGAGTTTCCACGCTAGTTATCAACACAGTAAGGAGACTCCAAAACGGGACCAGAGTGCGCAAAATTCAGAGGCACTGGCGCTTGGCACATTCCCTGCAAAAAATTCAAGAGCACTTGCAAATGGGGATCATAGTGGAGTTGCGCTGGGTACAGAGGTCAGCAAATGGATTGGCAGACATAATCACTAACGAAGGGGTCGACAAGGAGGGACCAGAACTGGACACTATATGGAGTAACATTTCGAATGGTCAATTCTGAATAGACTGCATCCAACTAGTGACAAAAGACTGTGACGACAACCGAAGTACGAACGACCACATCGAGGATGGAAGCGCAAGAATAACTGAAGGGCACGTAGGATCGAAGAAGAATCCGATAGCCCACCACTCAAACACAAGTTACAATGCAGATCTAGGTCACACAACAAGAGGAGGTATGACACCACGGTCCTATCAATAGGAAGAAGTACAGGGGTTGTCCGTGGGAAAACAAAAAAGATAATCAACAGGCGGCAAAGGACGAAGGACAAAAAGGTTTTCCATGGTCAAGTATGGGCACACCTCACCCAAGTACAGATACAAGGAGTGGTAATGATTTTCGTACAACATGCATGGCAAAGGATTGGCGTAGGGATCATGACAGGGCTACCAAGAGAACACACTCCGAAACAGTGGAAAAGGACCAGAAGGTACACCTTTATGAGCGACCCATGATTTCCAGGACAAGCCCGCAGTCAGGGAGATCCCATAAAATAAGAAACACTAGGAATAGCCACAGACAGGAGAGAAGCAATTATATATGCCATCTTACATACCGGGAAGGGGTGAATAGGAACAAGAGAAGAACCCAAAGAAAAACCACCACAAACAAGATGAGATGGTACGAATGAAGAAAACCCATAGTAAGAGAGGCCCCCAGGGGAAAGAACCTCAGACAATTGCCCAAAGGATTACAAGGATGGAGCAAGCGGCCAGAGAAGCCAAGGGTACCTTTCTCACGCAAGTCAATCCAAAGGTCAAAGCGATCATCAAGAGGTGGGAGAGAGAAATCAACACCACACCCAAGGGAAAAGCCTGGACATAACTAATTCAGGAGGCGTATGGGATAAGGGACCCAGGGGCCACACAACCCAAAACTACCCTCTACCACAAAACGGTGGAGGAGGCTCTGCGAACAAAAATGTTGATAGGCAAGATGAGCGCTGACGGAATGAGACCAACATGGAGGCAATCAGGGACCATAAGAAGGCACTCACAAAAATTATGAGTCACCTCAGCAACCTGGAGGCCAGTGCAAAAAGACTAGCTGAGGACCAGAGGAGCTAGAAGGAAAAAATGGAATGAATGGCAGACCAATTCCACCTTTACCTATGCTATGTCCACCACATGGACATCACTCTAGCAGACTAGAGTGGAACACCAGCTTGTATCAGAAATACGCACACGATGTAGCAGAGGAAGGAGAACAAGGCAAGAAAGAATGAAGACAAAAGGTATCCCATCATTCTGGACTAACGCAGGATCAACCCTTGGTCAAGTTGTATTCAGTGTAGGAGCTACCCCATTTTTTTATGGTTATGTCTTTTTGTATAGGTTATGGTTTAGCTTATCAAACTGGTTTTCGGAGGACTGGGTCCGTTTCCCATGGTGGCGGCCCAACCCTCCCCCTGCTATCTTACACAACGCAACTCCGGGAACCCTGATCTGGTTTCCTTTTTGGCATATCAAGGGATTCCCCTTTTCTCTTTTGTATCATAACTTCTTTCAGTAATACAGGAATTCACACTCACTTACAAAACAAAAAATAAAAAAATTTCATATTTTGAATCGTTAGATCTGTACTATTATCAATTTGCACGTAAGTTTTTTTATTAAGAATCTTGAGCTCTCTTAGCTCATTATCTCCGTGAGTCTCTAGCTCTTTGAATGAAGAAAATTACACACTTTGGTTATTATTGAATTGTGAAAATTTGATCCGTAATACGTTAAATTATCTGTTGCTTGCAATTTTAGGTGACGTATGTCTACATGCCTGACACATCGGCCATAGTGTGGTTGTTATTATTCCAAAAGGACGAATTATGTTTGAAATTCTACGAATGAAGTTTCAGAAAGTGGTCCTTTGCAAGTCTAGTTCCAATCCTCTACAACCTTTGCGGTTGGTGTGTAATATCTTTGGCTGAGACTCGACAGTCACTACTAAAAGCTTGGATAAGATAAGCATTTAGATTTATTGAGATTTTCTGGGCGAAGTCTGTAATATCCCTGATCCGGCTAGTCTAGGAAAAACTGCTAAATTGTTGTGTCTACTATTTGATCTGATACAGTGGGGGTTTCTGGATGCGTTTAAGCTACGAGTTTTAACATGCTTGGTGTTTTTCGCATGTGTGTGTAGATAAATAAGTTGTTTACAACATATGAATACACATACAAATAGAGAATAACACAAAAGACTGTAAATCATATATTGTGAGTTTCTACTGGTTACAATGTTGTATACGGCTTGAAATAGTGAATCACTCAGATAGATCAGATATAAGTAGATCTTATCTGGAATACAATAAAGAAGTAAAATAGAAAGATGATACCTGGATGATAGAAGACTGTTGCAGGATAGGATGTGAGTTGGATCATCTGATGTGTGCTATGACAACTCACACGACAACTATTGCGAACTAGTTTGTGCGCCCTAGTGGCTACACACCTCGTATTTGACTGGAAACCATCCCAAACAATGCGCCTTGCCCTCTCACTCATTCCTAGTGACTAACAGCCTGACAATCGACCCTTTGTTGATGTGTCTGGACCCCAGATGGATCCCCCTAGGGAAATGCGCCCCAACTGCCGCTGGAAATTGCGCCTTAGTGATTCCCCCGTCGGAATTGGATGATAAGGGTATCAAACTGAGTGCCATAGGATCCTCTGAAATGGGACGGAAGGATTTCCATGGATATGATCTGATGATCTCTCAGGAATCCCAAATGCGTCCTCCCCAACTGTTTCACCCTCAATGGATGAGAAATGCGCTCAAGATGATTTCTCTGTCAGAATCTGACGAGAAACCAGGAAATAGAAGCGTCCTGCACTCCTCTAAAATAGGTCAGAGGGGAATAACTGGATTCTCCCTGACTGGGACAAGTCGAATCAATTTGATGCTCAGTAGTTGCACCCTCTATCTGGACAAGTTCGCCCTCACTGCTGCAAACTTTATAATTGCTGCTGAAGTACGATGGAAGATCTGGATGATCTTTTCGATGACTAGGGTGTGTCTCTCAACACCGAAATCAAACTCTGGGTGTCTTCCTCCTAGAATACACAAATCTCTCTCCTGAGATGCACCTTTCGCCTGAATTGTCAAGTCAAATTCTTCATAAGCATGAATTAGGTCGCTTTACCATTTCTTATAGCTGCTAGAAACCTTAATTCTTTATTGACCTATTTTTAGCTCACCTGCTCTATTTTTAGCTCACTTTGGCTTAAAAGTGCTTTTAGTCACTTTTAGCTCAATTCCACTTTCGAATTATAACACCCTTGGTTGAAGTGACCTCTAGTAACCCTATTTACCCTTGTACAACCCTGGCTATAGTCTAACGGGGTTGTTTAGAATACTAAACCTCCTCTCTGGAGCTCCTATTCGGAAAGGGACATTACAATCCTCCCTTCCTAAGATTGCTTGTCCTCAAGAAATACTAATCTAGGGTGTTGTAACACCTGCTCGCTCTCCCAAGTAACATCCTCTACTGGAAGTCCTCTCCATCTCATTATAGAATCTATGATGACCTTGCTCCTCAGTTTCCGCTCTCGGAACTCCAGTACCTCCTCCAAAACCAATTCCAACTGTCCCTCCTCATCCAATCGGGGAAGCTACTCCGATGTGCTGATGAATTGTCCCACGGCCTTCTTGAGGCAAGAAATGTGGAACACGTTATGAATTTGGCTCCCTTCTGGAATCTCTAGCTCATAGGAAACCTCGCCTACCATGCGCATGATCCTATAAGGTCCATAGAATCTAGGCTTGAGCTTCTCAGCCCCACTCTTCTTCAGA
Source organism: Picea sitchensis (assembly GCA_010110895.2). Classification (NCBI taxonomy): domain Eukaryota; kingdom Viridiplantae; phylum Streptophyta; class Pinopsida; order Pinales; family Pinaceae; genus Picea; species Picea sitchensis. The sequence continues at coordinate 53,860 of SNQJ01S0051020.1, forward strand.
GATGATTGTCTGTAGGGTTGGAGTCTCTGGAATACCAAGTCCCCAACCTCGAAGCTGTGCTATATCCTGTGCCTGTTTGCACTCATCTTCTATCGATTCTGCGTTGTTTGTAGGTTCTCTTTTAGTAACTTGAGAATCTCTTGACTATCGGTGATCCAATCCTTGTATTTATGGGCTCTTTTCTCCCTAAAAACTAAGTCTATCAAAGTGGGAGCATCATAACCGTACAATGCCTGGAAGGGTGTCATTCCAATGAACATGTGGAAGGTGGTGTTGTAGCAATGCTCTTGTAGATGTAGCCACCTGACCCATGTTCTCTGTTGTCCTCTCACATAGTTTCTCAAATACCCCTCAACCCACTTGTTGACTATCTTGGTTTGCCCATGTATTTGAGTGTGATAGTTGGTGTTGGGTATCAAATATGCCCCCACTAATCTGAACAACTCTCTCCCTAATGTACCGATAAACTGACTATTCCTCTCACTGACGATGTTCCTCGGTAACCCATGGAGTTTGAATACCTCCCTGAAGAATAATTCGGCCAATAGAACTGTGTTGTAATCTGTCGGTATAGTGTAGAAGTGAGCAAACTTTGTCAATCTATCGACCACCACATAGATGTATTCCTTACCATGAACCTTCAGTAGGCCTATGATGAAGTCCATCGATATGCTCTCCCATTTCTGCTACGGAATGGGAAGTGGTTGAAGTAGTCATGTTGGAAGTGTATTCTCTAAATTGTCATGTTGACAAGTCATACAATCACTGATGTACCTCATAACATCTTGCATGAGTCCCTTCCATGAGAAACTCTCTTTGATCTGCCTGTAGGTTTTGAAAAACCCCCGATGGCTTGCCAATGGCGAATCATGAACTGCTGCTAAGATCTTCTTCTTGAGCCCTGAGCCCGGCACTAGTTAGACTCTATCCTTTTAGAATATGACATCATCAATGACCCTGTACCTATAATCCTAAACCTTCCCATCCAAAACCTCACAAGCAAACTTATTCTTGGAATATTCCCCAACGAATGGGATTTCCAATCCGCTGAAACCTCCATCAAAGAACACATCACAGGTCTCCTAGACAGTGTATCGACCACAATTTTCTTCTTCCCCTTGACATACTCTATGTTGAAACCAAAGGCCTACACCTTCATCACCCATTTCTGTTGGCCCTCACTGAGATCCTCCTACTCAAGGAAATACATTAAGATGATATGATATGTTTTGACTACAAACTTGTTGCCCACCAAATATTGTCTGAACTTGGTCAAGGCATGCATTATCACCAACATTTGTTTGTCATAAATAGAGTAAATCCTCTCAGGTTGACTGAGCTTCCTGATCTCGAAGACAATGGGGTGTCCTCCCTACATCAAAACTGCCCCGATGCCCTCGCCGGATGCATTACACTCTAATACAAATGGTAAGTGAAGTCTGGTAATGCTAACACTAGGCACGTGCCCATGAATTCCTTCATGTGATCAAAGTCTTTCTGCGAGTCATTGGTCCAAATGAAGGTCCCCTGTCTGGTGAGATCTGTAAGTAGTGCTCCAAGCTGAGAAAAACCCTTGACAAACCTCTTGTAATAGAAACATAGCACAAAGAAGCTCCTCAACTCTGTCACATTCCTAGCCGTTGGCCAATCCATAATGGACCTGATCTTCTCTTGGTGCACCTGTACCCCCTGTGCACTGATAATGTGGCCCAACTATAGTAGTTCTGTCATACCAAATTCACACTTGGACTCTTTGTCATACAATGTCTGTTCCTCCATGATGTTGAGTACCTCATCCAAGTGCCTCAGATGTTCCTGCCATGTCTTGATGTAAACCAAGATGTCGTCGAAGAATACCCAGACTTATTTCCTCAAGCGATCCTTGAATATGTGGTTCATGCAAGAATGAAATGTAGTCGGTGCATTGGTTAGCCCAAATGGCATAACTAGGAACTCAAAATGACTGAAGTGGGATCATAATGTCGTCTTCTCTATGTCTTGCTCTCGGATGCTGATCTGATGATATCCAGAGCGTAGATCAATATTCCAGAAGAAAACTGCCCCATGCAGTTCATCCATCAACTCATCGATGTGAGGGATAGGATACCTGTTCTTGATGGTTTTCTTGTTCAAGACCCAATAGTCAATGTACATCCTCATGGTACCATCCTTCTTCAGAACTAATACAATTGAAGAAGCGAATGGACTGATGTTAGGTTTGATGTTTTCCATCGCTAGCAATTCCTCAATTGATTTCTCTATCTCATCATTGAACCTCCAAGGATGATGATTGGGTGTTGTGATCATGGGTTTGGCCCCCTCCAAGTCAATGTTGTGCTCAAACCCCCTGTCAGGTGGTCTCCCTAGTGGAATCGACCCAAAAACCTATTGATGTCGTCCCAACAAGGTCCTGATCTCTATCTGATATTGTTGCCGACCATATGAATCCCTCTGTGTAGTGATCAAGCACTTTGCAACATACGTTACCTCCCCATGCTTGAAGATTCTCTCCATCCTCTTGGATGAAACTGTCATGGGTTCCCCTATCGACATGCCCCTCAGCACAATCCTCTTCCCCTCACAATCTCTAAACCCCATCTCTAAGGTTTGGTAGTTGGTGGTGATCTTGCCAAAGGTGATCAACCACTGGACAACCAACACCACATCTGTGTCAGATAGGTCAACTACATAAAATGTGTCTCTCACGGTGTAGTTACCTAGCTTTATCTCCAAGTCTAAAACTCTGTCTAGACACTCCACTGTGTGGCCATATGCTACTGCGACATCAAATCCCTCAAACTCCTTTGTCTGAAGTGCGTGCCTCAACACCAATGAAGCATTAATGAAGTTGTGGGTGGCCCTATCATCTATCAGGGCAATTGCCCACTGTCCCTAAATAGTCCCTCTGATCTAGAGGGTGTCATACCTGGGAACACCAGAAAGGGTCACTATGACTCCTCCCTTTGCTGGTTTCTGTCTATTAGCCTTCTTAGGAGGCTATGGCACTACTGGTGGTTGGGTCCCTACCGATGTCAGTGGTCTCCTGGGAGGTTGCTCCTCCGCCTCTGATGGATCCTCCTCTGAGATAGTGGATCTACTATCCTAATCCTCCTTATCACTATCCACATTGTCTATTGCCACCTCAATATAATGGATCTCCCTCTTTCCCATGCACCTGTGGCCTAGGACCCAAGGGTACTTTCAGGTGAAGCAAAGATTCTTCCTCATAAGCTCTCACCTTGTCTCATCATCCAACTTCTCCTTGCCCTTCCACTCTCTATGGAATGGCTTCTTGTCTCGGTCCCTCTGTGGTATGAAGGGTTTGGAAAAGGGTTTAGTCTTTGGTGCTTAGTCTGGCGAATCTCGAGTGTGTAAGATGGAATATTGCAATGTGTGAGGCCTATATGCCTTCACCCATCCTCTCAAAGGTTCCGTGAGCCCCTCTGTGAACAACATAATCAACTTGGGCTCTGAGATATCTGTCACTACCACTACTACCCCCTGAAACTCTGTGATGAATGCCTTTGTTGTGCCAGTTCCTAATTGAGCTAGATCTTTGAAATGGATCTCTGGATCCCTCCTGTCAAACTTGTCCATGAGTCTCTCTATGAATTCCCTGTAGGAGGTGATGTACTATGAACCAACGTCACCAGTCCATAATGCCACCACTCATGTGCCTCACCCTCCAAGTGTAGGGTAGGGAAATTGATAACCTCTGTCTCGATCATCTGGTTGAAATTGTAGTACATGTCTAGATTTTGTACCCAAGCTCTGACACTACATTTGGACGATCTGTCAAAAGAAGGTATGGTGAGTTTACCAACTTTCAGGATGAAATCCATGTTATGCCCCTGCTGTTGTTGCTGTCCTCCTCTTTGAGGCTCTTTGGGCCGGTTCTCGAGTATGAGTCCACAGTAATCGACCAAGGTCATGTCCTGATGGAAGTCACGACCCAATGCTGCGTACTCCCTCCTGTACTCTACAATTTCATCTTCCTAAGTGGGCTGCCTCTGTGCTATCGGCTAATGTGCTGCTGCTAGGGGTGCCCTCTGGAAACTGGGGAACAATGGCCTGGGAATCCTACTCGAAGAAGTGTATGTGCGGGTAGGTGAGTGGGGTATATTTCCTACCCCTGAGTTCCCCTGTGCTACATGTGGGGCTTGTGTGCCAGATGTGTTCACTGTAGCTAATTTATCAGCCATTTGCGCCAAGGACTGAGTCATGGCCTACTGAATGACCACTAGATTGTTGATAACCTGCACGAAAGATGCATCTGGGTCCATTGATGCCTCACCACTGCCCTCTGTCCTCTCATATGCACCTCCCATAATTCTCTCAGCCTCATGCTATTCCCTTCTCTCTACTTCCATGTGCGCTTCTTCCTCTTCCTCTAAACTAGGAAGAAAGGGGGGGAAATTTGGTCTAGGTCTCCTCTCCCTGTGTCTGTTGTAAGTTATGTACTCATCACCTATGTGCTCACGACCCTCTAGTTCACCTGCTGAACTCATCATCTTTAGTTACAGGCTGGAAGAACTAAAGCTTCGATACCACTGTAATATACCTGATCCGGCTAGTCTAGGAAAAGCTGATAAATTATTGTGTCTACTGTATGATCTGATACACTGGGGGTTTTTGGATGCGTTTAAGATGTAGGTTTTAACATGCTTGGTGTTTTTCGCATGTGTGTGTAGATAAATAAGTTGTTTACATCATATATATAAGCATACAAATAAAGAATGACGCAAAAGACTGTAAATCATATATTATGAATTTCTGCTGGTTACAATGTCATATGCGATTGAAAATAGAGAATCACTCAGCTAGATAAGATCTAAGTGGATATTATCCAGAATACAATAAATAAGTAAACTAGAAAGATGATACTCGAATGATACTCGAATGATGTTGGATAAGATGTGATATGGATGATCTGATGTGCGGTACGACAACTCACACGATAACGACTGCACCTCATCCAAGTGCCCTAGATGTTCCTGCCACATCTTGTTGTAAACCAAGGTGTCGTCGAAGAATACCAAGACTGATTTCCTCAACTGATCCCTCAATATGTGGTTCATGCAAGACTGAAATGTAGTCGATGCATTGGTTAGCCAAAATGGCATAACCAAGAACTCAAAATGACCGAAGTGGCAT
>SNQJ01S0051021.1:15654-36431 GCA_010110895.2 Picea sitchensis
TATGAATAATTTAAATTTCTTACTCCCTTCGTGTTACAAGATTTTACGAAGATCATAATTATTATTTAAGTTGTTTTTATTTTAATTATTATTATTTTTTTTTATAGGTAGACAAAATCTTACCACTAGCGTAATTTAGACTTAGACCTTAAATTTTGTACTGGGCGACATTTAATTAGGGATTTTTTTTTTTTTTAATACTTAACACGTTATTCGTCCTAAGGCCGTATAGGTTCATTCATTTATCAAAACAACACGACGTGACCTTCAGGACGCCCTAGGTTCTCCAAGGGTTCCACTCATGTCTTTCCATTTTTCTTGCGCGACGTGCCCTTCATGATGCACCACGTGCTCCAGGGGTGTCACTTGACTCTTGACTGACTTGGTAGACATCAAAAACCCCTGGAGTTAATACTTTGCCAGGTGAACTTGTGGGAGACTAAGGGCCTCTAAGGAATAATGCCACCACCTTATTGCACGCCCCTTAGAATCATCGTGAGCGACTGTCGCAGTCTTCCCTCATGGCATCATGGGTCCTCTCGAACTGGGTAATTGTTAACCTACAGTTCGAGCCATGGAAGGAGTACTAGTAGGTTGTGGCAAGGCTACTATCCACACCTCTCCCTCAAAATATCTGGTAGTCGTGCATGACTCCTTTACTCCACATGTGAGTTTGGTCGGCAAGCTATCGTCAGCCTGCATCATCAAAAAATCATGTCAGAATATATCCATATCATATCATCTAATCAGATGTGCTAATATCATAGTAAAAACAATCAAACCCCAATGGTACATTCCCCGACTCGATCCAAAGTCCAAGGGGTTCCATCGATGCCTCTGCATCCTCGAGGTCCAAAATCCTACACACTCAGTAAAACTGAGTCAATAACACCTGTCTATGTCAATGCAGTAAAACAACATGTCATCAACCGATAACGTCTTATAATCAAAATCAAAAGTTTTAATAGCATAATAATCCAGATCAGTTGTGAGCAAGTGTCCTCAAAGAATAAGTTCACTCAGTGCACCAGAGAAGGATGTTACATACACCCCCTCTTGGTCTAAACTTCATTCCGAAGTTTCATAGTACAAATGACGAAATAAAGTGTATCACAGTATCATATGTCTATCTATCAAACAAAAATGGAAACTGTTGGTGCATATCATATGCGTCCTCCCAGGTTGTTGAGTCCGGACTATAATTATACCACTGGACCTTGACATGCTCTATCATTCGACGTCGTAGATGTCGAACGCAATGATCCAAGATGTGGATTGGCTCAACTGTGAGCGCCCCCTCATCCGATACCTGCAAGGAACTCGTGTCAATAACATGTATAGGATCACTAATATAATGTCTCAAAATAGATACATGAAAAACGTCGTGCATACGCCTCAAAGAATCAGGCAAGGCTAGTCGATAGGCCACGGGCCCCTTTCTCTCCACAATCTCGAAAGGTCCCACAAACTTAGGAGATATTTTAGCTCCCTTCCAAAACTTGGTTGATCTTTTATGCGGTTTAACCCGCAAGAAGACTCGATCATCGACCTTGTAACTATGGTCGACATAGTGCGCATTAGCATAACTCTTCTGTCGATCCTCCGCTTCTTTAATCCTTTGTCTTATTGTTTGCATTTTCTCTTCCATTTCCTAGATCACTTCTGGTCCTACCAGGACCCTATCCTCAATCCAATCCCAACTCAAAGGCATCCAACATGGTCACCCGTAAAGAAACTCGAAAGGCACCATCTTAATGGTGCTCTGGTAACTGTTGTTGTAAGAGAACTCCACTAGTGCAAAGAATTCTTCCCAACGCTTTTGTTGGTCCATCACATACATGCGCAACATGTCTTCCAAGGTCTGGTTCATTCGTTTGGTCTGCCCGTCAGTCTTCGGCTGATATGCAGTACTAAAGTTAAGTTGGGTTCACAAGGCCTTTTGGAAACTCGTCCAAAATCGTCCAGTAAACACCAATCCTTGATCGAATATAATCCTCTTAGGCATGCCATGCAACCTCACAATATCAATGATGAAAACTCTAGCTATGTCAGGTACCTGATACGTCGTGCGCACAGGGATAAAGTCAGCACTCTTCGTCAAAGTGTCTACTACTATGAAAGTCAAATCATGTCTCATTGCCGTCAATGGCAATCCAACAATAAAGTCCATCGAAATAACCTCCCATTTTGATTCTGGAATAGCGTGTGGTTGTAGTAATCCTGCTAGGTGTCTATGTTCAGCCTTTACCTACTGACATTCTAGACATTTGGCCACATAGTTGGCTATGTCTGCCTTCATTCCCTTCCAAAAGAATAAGGGTTTAAGGTATGCCCTCATCTTCGTGACTTATGGGTGAGTCATGTAAACTGCTCTATGAGCCTCGCTCAGGATCAACATCCTCAACTCGTTGTTTGGATGTACATTGATCTGATTTTTAAACCTCAATAATCCATTGCTATCAAACAAAAATCCTTCAAATCATGGTAGCATCATTGTGTTTTGTCCGATAAAATCCTCGACCTCTTTGTACTAGTCATCATCAAGCTGTAAAGTTAGAATATTTTCACGCAGATTTGTCTGAAGAGGCAACAACGAAAAGATGCATGGTCTTGGTTCACTGTTCCTTTTATGTAAGTAATCTCAAAGTCGTACTCACTAAGCAATTCTGACCAACGTCATTGTCACGCGTTCAGGTCGCTCTGCGTAAAGATGTGTTGTAGTCCACAATGGTTAGTCTTTAGTTCAAATTTTCATCCAAAAAGGTAGTGTCTCCAAACCTTCAAGGCATAAACGATGGCTAACAACTCCAAATCGTGCATCGCGTAGTTCTCCTCATGCCTTCTCAGTTTCCTCGAAATGTAAGCAATCACTCATCTGTCTTGCATCAAGACCCTGCCTAAGCCTTACTTGGATGTGTCAGTGCATACCAAGAAGTCCGCATCCATGTCAAGGACCTTTACTATCGATCTTGTTTTCAACAATTCCTTGAGCCTACGAAATGCTTCTGCGCATTTCTCGATCCAAACAAACTTTTTGTTCTTCTTCTGCAACTCTGTGATCGGATTTGCTATATTCAAAAATCCCTCAACGAACTATCGATAGTATCCTGCTAAACCCATGAAGCTATGCACTTCCGGGACATTTGTCAGCGCAGGCCATTCCATAATAGCCTTGACCTTTGTTGGATCCATAGCAATGCCTTCGCCGAATATGACATGCCCTAAGTAGTGAATCTTCAATTGATAAAAAGAGCATTTGGACAACTTCCCATACATTTTTTTCTCTCATAGACACTGTAGTACCAAGCACAAGTGCTCGTCATGCTCCTCCATCATTCAAGAGTAAATCAAAATATCGTCAATGAATACTTGGACGAACTTGTCCAAGTACTCGCGAAACACCCCATTCATCAAACTCATAGATACCCCTGGGGGAATTTGTCAGTCCAAACGATAAAACAGTAAACTCGTAATGTCCAAACCTTGTCTTGAAGGCAGTCTTAGGTACATCATCTTCCTTAATCCGTAACTGGTGGTATCCTGATCGCAAGTCGATCAATTCTTGGAAAAATATATTGATTCTTGATCATGGCCTTGTTCAATTGACGATAGTCAATGCAGAGCCTCCACGACCCATCCTTCTTTCATATGAAAATAACAGGTTCACCCCATGGTGACACACTAGGACGTATCAGTCCCAGGTCCAACAACTCCTTCAGTTGCATTTCCAACTCTTGTAACTCTGGGGTCGACATCTGATAAGGTTTTCTTGCTATCGGTTCAGTCCCTGGTTTTAGGTCTATGGTAAACTCCAATTCCCTCTCCAACAACATCCCAGGTAACTCCTCTGGAAATACGTCCGTAAACTCTCTCACCACCAGAAGGTGTTCTAAACCTTCCACTAATCCCTTCTCGTTTAATGCAAGGATCTCATAAAGCTTGCACCCCTTGCGCATGCTCTTTTGTAGCTGTATGGAAGAGATGAACCTTAGGGAAACTCCCTGGTTCCATCCTACAATCACACGTCTCTGTCCCTCGTCATCGACCAAGCTCAATCATTTCATCTTACAGTTGAGTATGACCTCATGCGATTCCAACTAGTCCATAACAATTACGACATCATAAGATCCTAAGATCATGACATACAGGTTGGCCCTTGTGACAAACTTTCCTAGGTTAAGGATACAGCCTGTAAACTATCCTCCAAACTTTTGTTTGGCTCCTCAGGCCATCTCTACGAAACTAAACTCATCTTGTTCGACTGCCTTTACCTTAATCCTTTTTAGCGCTGCACCGGAAATGAAACTCTCAGTAGCACCAGGATATATCAAAATACTAAGGGTCTGGTCAGCGACGGTACCTGTCGTCTCGAGCACATTCGATTGATACTTTTCCTGGCAGTTATTCACTGCTGCATGAATTCGATGGGCCTTGCCCATATCTCCCATGGTAGTGGGTCTGACTAATCCGGACGCTCTAGTCCTCTCCACCGGGCAGTCGCGCTGGTAGTGTGGCTCCCCACATGTCCAGCACCCCTTCTTCAGCCCAGTAGTCCTGGTACACGAAGTAGAAGGCGACGGCCCTTCGGCCTAGAATCCTAGCCTGTTATGCTAAACAGGCCTAAACTGTTGTTGCTTCGGTTGACGTTGTTGTTGATGTTGTGGTCCCCGATAAGGTGTCCTTTGCTGAGGCATCGATCGTCGAGGTGTAGTGAAAGTGGATCCCCTCTGGAAGCCACGATATCCAAGCGTATGTCTGTCTGGTGTTTGATGCTACTGTGCTCCAGATGAAACCTTCACTATTGGTCTTGCTGGAGTCCTGGTCTAACCCCCGCTGATAAGCTCCTCCTCTACTATGAGGGCCTTCTGGACGACATCATGCAAGGTTTGAGGCATCAAAATCCTAACCTTTGCACGTAAGTTGTCGTTAAGGCCAAACATGAACCTGTTGACCTTAAGTTTCTCAGTGTTAAGATGTGGAGCATACCAGAGCAGCTCCATAAAATGGGCCTCATACTCGGGCACTGTACGACTGCCTTGTCATAAGGCCTTGAACTCATTGAGCTGACACTCAATGAATTCCTCTGAAAGGTACCTCTCTCAAAACTGTTTCTCGAATAGTTCCCATGACAAGTCTTCAACGACCACGTTGAGTTGTGGTAGGAGTCTCTTCCACCATAGAAGAGTTCTTCCTTTCAGTTGGAAGACCTCCATGCAGACCTTCATGTTGGAGGTATAATCGCGAAGTGAAAATCACATCTCCATATTCTCCAAGCATGCCTCAGCGGCTACGCCATCCGGGGCACAAAGGAACTCAGCAAATTTGACCTTCTCGAGTTCACGGTGAACGCTACTAGTATCGACAGGAGCGCGCGATGAAACCTTAGGGAATGCTGGTGCCCTGGCCTCATCTCTGTCCAAACGGTTGATCAGTGCCTCAGACATGCGCTGAAAAGATCTCATCATTCCGACAACATCACCAACTGTTATCTGCTCCTGTCCGACAACCTGCTCGTCTCCCTGGGGGTTAGATCCCTCGAGTGTGGATGCTACTGGAGGCATTGCGCCTCTTCCCCTAACACCCCATAGTCTGCATCTGTGGCGTCCTATAACCATGATTACCTGCATGAATACAAGTCAGCTCAATTAGTAACCTTATAATCAAATCATATCAACAAAAGCCGTAGCGATCCCAAGTCGCGGGTTGAACCTACTTTGATACCATATGTAATGACCCCGCCTTTACAACTACAAGCGAAACAAAAGTTGCATTTTTTTCTTTTTGTAGGCTAAAAGGCGGTGACGACAATAGTTTAACCACATAACTGATAATAAATGCAAGCACACAGTCCAGGCAACAGGCAACTACGACTCCATGCATTCGCACAAGGGTAACTGTGCGGAACATGCGTAAAACAACAAAGAGAAAGGACTACCTGCCTGACGCAACATGACCTTGCCTACAACTAAGGTACCACACCCCCTCCTGACACAATGGCCTTAACGACCAAGGTCAAGAACCTCAACGCACGCGAACCTAACACATGAAGGCGTCACCACCCATGCGCCAAACGACTACAACGAACAATGCGCACAATGGGTAACATGGACTTCAGCCAAGTTATCATTCACCTATATCCAATAGGGCACGCCATGATCTCCCTGTCAGGAATCATGCCTTCCCCAGGCGATAGGTGCGTTGATAACTTTGGCGCAACAATCTTGACAGGACCAAGGATTCAAGAAAATCCAGCGAGCTAGGAGGCGAAACAATTGAGACAAGACTGCACCCACACCCCAACGATAGGTCAACAAGACGCAAGAGGATGACAACAAAGGAAGACGTAAGCCAATGCATGAATTTTTCAATAGACCAACCCTTTAATCACGTCTAAAACAATCAAGGATACCAATCTAAAGTACCATAACTTACCCCTTAAATCAACATGTCTAAATCACATTTCAGTCAAAACATGCCAATCTAATTAATATTAATTACAATCTAAAATGGAAAAATCTAAATTTATCACAAATAAAATCTAGTTGGGAAATTAATCTCATAGAAGACGTTAACAAAATTAATGCACAAGCTGCAATTATCCCACTAGTTAACCTATTAATTTACATATTAGTCCTTTACGTAACATCTATTTAGCATTAAAAGAAACTTAATGGAGCAAGTCTAAATGAAAAATTAGACAACAATTACAATTCAACTTCCCATTAACATGATCTGTTCTCAGAAATACCAAAATAAATAAAAGAAACATTCTCATTATCATGCCTAAAGCTTATGCTTAAAGTTCTATATGATGAATTATTTTCCGAAAGGATATCTAGCCAAAAATCAGTATTACAGTTGTAACGGCTGCCATTGACTGGACTTGGTCTGAGAAAGTTGTCTTCTAGCCCAAAAGGGGGGAGGGCTGTCATCAATATAAATTTTAAATTAAGGGTCATGGCTTTCATTAAGTTAAATTATGAATGTTATCTTCTAGTCAAATATGGTGGTTGTCATTAATATGATTTTACTAGAAATGAGGTTAAAATGCAGACAGTGATTAGTCATATGAGTCGGTGGTATAATTTTCTGTCAAGTGATGTTAATAATAAGAATGTAATCAATGCGTGCCCTCAATAATGGAAACACTTTCCTACTGAGGGTAACACGCCTGGTATTAAGCCAAATCATAAACTTTAACAACTGGCAAGATCACCATGTAACTGAGGCAAATCAAAAGCATTCCAGAAAAATTTCGTCAGGGTTCCGAAGTAACAATAAGCATGCACTCCAAGGAAGTATTCTCGTTGTGTCTCAAGGCCCATCCTCACTATCAGACAAGGAAAACGCAATCAACAGGGATACCCGCAACTGAATTCGCTGAGCGATAAGCTAGTCATTCAAAGGAAAACACAGATTTACAAATCCAGCTCTAGCCGACAATCAATTCTCAATGCAGAGTTAAAAACATTCTAGAATGATCAATATCAAAGGAATAAAGAAAATCTAACCTATCTACAGCTCAACACTATGCAACAGACCAATCAATAAATATAAACAAAATGTTTGAGTGACAAATCAAATCAAACGAAAAGTATAAATGCTTTCATTAAGAAGTAAATACAAATGCAACACCATTAAGTAGAGTGGGTGTACACTAAGCACCTTGTAAGGAAATATGATTGTTGTCATAAAATAAGGATGCATTCGCATTGTCATCAATAAATTCGTGATTTCCATTGACTATAATCAACATGCCATTTAAATGAAGTCATGGTACCTTACTCACCACAAAACGGAATATATATAGTCATTGTTCTACACAGTCGAAGGCACAGATAAATTAAACGGATGGGGGGCAAAATTTCATGGGCAAAAAGATGCAGTTTTCGCAGTGAAGATTGCAAAGATCCACGCTGGGAGTGATGTCTAAATCGTAAAGGTTTTCAAGTAAATCATTGAGGTTAAAAATGACTAAGGCAGAGTCTTATACATAGAGGTTAAGGGAAAAATCATTGGGGTTAAAAGCAACGAAGGTAGTCTCAACAAGTGTCAAACCAATGACATAAGAAACGAAATGACCAAATTCACCAGGTAATCCTGCTATGGCTGTGGTCTTAAAAGTGGAAAATTACCTGAACATTATCCAGAAATGAAAATGCCTTCAATATATAAAACACAAGCAATATACCCAGCAAAGATTATACCAAAAAAGATGCAGACTTAAAAATTAGGGAAATAGGAAGATAACAATGGTGGGTTTACTCAACACAATAAGGCAGAAAGACCCTCAATTAGTAGGGGTAGACGACTGGGCAGAAACATCCTTCGCTCATCATCCTCGTACAGAAAAACAGGGTGTTGAGATCCATAGGTCTTTTAACGCTAAGGCGACGACCGTAGATTGGGTTCCTGGTCGACTGCTCAGGCGAGTAATGGTGAGCTAGGGACAAAGGCTAAACAACCACGAAGGTCATAATCAACATGGGAAGGTGGTCAAGTCGTGCGGGGAAATGAAGCCATGGGAGTCAACAACCATCGAGCTAGGCTAAGGAAATTTTCTTTCATCAATTTAAAAAAAAAACATCATTTTACTTTTCCATTAAATAAGCAGATCCAAGCATAAGTCCTAATACATTCTACCATACAAAATGAAGAGAGCATACTGTTGCCTGATCGCCCTCTCTGAATGACGTCCTATGCGCTCCGTGCAAATCCTGCTTGCCGACCGTTGAGACTTCACCGGTACCTCCGAGCCAATGCTAGGGGTACTCTTCTTCCCCCTTAGCCCCCCGAGTCGCAAAGGGGCCACACACTCACTAACCAGATATTTCGACTAGCTCCGAGCTCGCCTCACAAGGCCAAGCTACCACTCCTTACCAACCTAGGTATCCCAACTCCCACAAGTTAAATCAATCAAGTATATATTTCTGAAGCGTAACGTAATGCAAACAGAGGATCCCCGAACCTCCATCACCTCCCTTCATTATATAGAGTTTTGTGGTTCCTTACTTTCCAAAAATTCTCTTTTAGTTAAGTTTTTATAATTAATTTCCTAAAAATTCCTCCCTTTACAAGTGTCACCCATCCCCTTCCTTCCTCCATAAATTAACTTCTTTCATTAATTAATTATCTTTATTTCCCTCACCCACCTAGAGTTACTCCTATAATCAATCCTAGGTGTCCGCAAATTCTCTTACAGGTTTTAATAACTTTCCCTTTTATTAAATTGTTAGTTAAGTTTAAATTAGAAATCTCTTAAATGGTTGATGTTTTACTAAGTTTGACCTTCCGCTTTTTCCCTTAAGTTCCCATTTTTCCCTTTTAATGTTTACCTCTTTTCCTAGTTTCCTAAAATTTTAGATTTTACCTCTTTCCCCTTTTTAATTAGAACTCAAAAGGCAGGTGTGGAATTTAACCCTTTTTCCCTTTTATCATTTAGTTGGTATATTTAAAATTATTAAAAAGATAATACAATTAATTCCAACGGTTTTTTAATGAATAATTTAAATTTCTTACTCCCTTCGTGTTACAAGATTTTATGAAGATCATAATTATTATTTAAGTTTTTTTAGTTTTTTTTATTTTGATTATTATTTTTTTTTTATAGGTAGACAAAATTTTACCACTAGCGTAATTTAGACTTAGACCTTAAATTTTGTACTGAGCGACACTTAATTAGGGAATTTTTTTTTTTTTTTAAATACTTAACACGTTATTCGTTCTAAGGTCGTCTAAGTTCATTCATTTATCAAAACAACGTGACGTGCCCTTCAAGACGCAGTAGGTTCTCCAAGGGTGCCACTCGCCTCTTTCTATTTTTCTTGCGCGATGTGCCCTTCAGGATGCACCACATGCTCTAACGGTGTCACTCACCTCTTCACTGACTTGGTAGACATAAAAAACCCCTGGTGTCAATACTCTACCAAGTGAACTTGTGGGAGACTAAGGGCCTCTAAGGAATAAGGCCCCCGCCTTATTGCACACCCCTTAGAATCATCGTGAGCGATTGTCATAGTCTTCCCTCACAGCATCGTGGGTCCTCTTGAACTAGGTAATCGTTAACCTATAGTTCAAGTCATGACAGGAGTGCTAGTAGGCGGTGGCAGGGCTATTATCCACACCTCTCCCTCAACATCTCTAGTAGTCGTGCGTGACCCCTTTGCTCCACATGTGAGTCTGGTCGACAAGCTATCATCAGCTTGCATCATCAACAAATCATGTCAGAATATATCCATATCATATCATCTAATGAGATGCACTAATATCATAGTAAAAACAATCAAACCCCAATGGTACATTCCCTGACTTGATCCAGAGTCCAAGGGGTTCCATCGATGCCTCTGCATCCTCGAGGTCCAAAATACTACACACTCAGTAAAATTGAGTCAATAGCACATGTCTATGTCAATGTAGTAAAACAACATGTCATCAACCCATAACACCTCATAATCAAAATCAAAAGTTTTAATAGCATAATAATCCAGATCACTTGCGAGCAAGTGTCCTCAAAGAATAAGTTCGCTCAGTGTGCCAGAGCGAGATGTTACACTAGGTGCATTATAGGCCTCTAGGAACATGACTGCATCCATTTCTTATCATTTAAAGTTAAGATGTTTATAATTTAGAGCTTCCCGAGATCCATAGAAACACAAAACTAAATGAAATTACTCATAAAAATCACCAACTATGTTATTTTTATTGAGGATAATGAATTTTCACTTTATCTCTCAAACCATGTGAAAATGCATGAAAGAGTGGGATGTTAGACAATAATCCCTAATGCATAAGTTTGATAATAATAAAGATTATGTTACATTCTTGCTACATTTATTAAGGATCCCACAAAATGCCAAAAATGTTGTTCTAATAATTAATGATACAAAGGATCTTGGGCTAGGGATGAGGTAGGGGGAAAGAGAGATATGGGGTATTTTCAAAATATTTGCAAAGTATCATCACATAAGTCAATGTTGCTAGAAATACGAGGAAGTAAAAAGTGTTATAAATAAAGATGCATGGAATCGAGAAAATGTGGCCTCGTAATAGCTCTATGTGGCCAAATAACAACTCTATTTGTTCAAAAATAATCGAAAGAACCACAGTATTATTTATTGCTTGTCAAGTAATATCCGATTATTTCTGAACAAAACTCCCACCACAAAAACCTTAACTATCAAACAACTTTATTTGTTGGACTATCCCAACTCAGTCTTGTGTAACATTTTCTGTCATATAGAGCTTCAAATTGACTCATCATCAATGATTCGTGATATTCTTGTCCATAACATACATTCTCAAGATATCCTCAATTATTCGGTTAATCCTTTCTTTCTTCCATCTGAGTCAAGGTGATATGTTGTATTGAAATTCATATTGGTCCCAAATCCCTTAAGAAACCCCTTCCAGAAATTGGAGGTGAACTTGGGATCGCGATATAATAATACCGATTTAGGGCCCATGTATCCTAGTGACTTCTTTCATATAGATTTCTATAATATTGGATACCTTATAAGTTACTTTTACTAGAATTAAATGTGCATTGCTTGTTAGCTTTTCCACTACCACCATAATGGAATTATGTTACCTTGGAATCCTAGGAAACTTGGTAATGAAACCAATAGTAACAACTTTCCATTTTCATTCAAGAATGAGCAATGACTATAGAAACCATGTCGAGTGTCCATTCTCATCCTTTACCTTCTTACATTCCATGCATTTGGATAAATAACCTGCTACATCCCTCTTCATACCAAGCCAAAAATACTTCCCTCTTACAACTAGGATGGTCTTCTGGTATCCTAGATGTTCAGTGTGTGACACATTATGCATCTCTCTTAACACAAAGTTCCTCAACTCCAAATAATTGGGAACATAAACTATGTTTATGAAAAAAAGGATTCCATATTCTTGTAGTTGTAGTTGGTAGTTTTTATATTTTTGTTATAGGATATCCTAGTGCAATCCTTCCTTGACCTACACTTAATGTTGGATAATCAAACAAATGGGCTCAACTAAGCCACGGGGGAGGTTTCTCCTACAAAAGGAGCCTTTCTCGTATGAATTTCTAAATGTAAATGCAATCTCATCTAATATGAAAACAACAAAATGAAATATAATCTATATCGATTAAGAAAAGGAAACAAAATGAAATATAATTTATATAAATTAAGAAAAGGATTAGTCTAACTCCCAATCAAAAGCAAGATAAAAGAGAAATGACCAAAATTGAACTTAAGGTAAAGATGAGCTTACAAGTCATAAAAATAGTTCACATGACTTGTAGCTATTCAAACATATATGCATATACAATTATCTAATAAACTTTGGGCTATCTCTATCGCCGAACCTATGGAGAAATCCCATTCTCTCGTGATTCGTAGAAAGATAGTGGTCTTGTGGAACACTATCTTTCTTGAAGATATCTGGATCCTTCTCAACAGTCAACTGAGAAGAAAATTCAGGGTGGCATGTTACCCTGATGCAAATGTTTTCTCCATGTGTTGTAACTGAACCCTAAATTTCTGGCAGCACCAAAACTTAATCAAGAACTGAAAAACTTGTAGTGTCAACCCTTGTAATTGTCTTGCGTAAATAATTGGAGATCTCCCAGATATTATATTATTATATTTCAATTTTATTACACCATCAAATTAAAAAAACCTCTTTAATCACCTTTGAATTGAATTCGTGTCAAGATCCCAACAATCTCCATTCCAAAACGAAATCTGGAATCATATATTTTGAAACATAAAGTATTATTGTAGTCCACAGGTATATCATGATGTGTGGATTCCAAAATCTTGATTTTCCTGTTATATCTATAATTCCTGTGATCTCGGCAATGTAATATCCTTTGGAGTATTAATGATCTTATCATCTCTAGTCCCCGAGGTGTAGGACAGTCGGTGACGGAGTGTGTTGTTAAGCCACTCCGTGATGTTAAAGTCACCGGTTCTAAACCTGTGGGGACAAAAAATCCAACCATGTTAAGGGTTGGTGTGGCTCAGGCCGGGTGAGATCCCCGGGTGATTTTGATGGCTTAGATGCCCCTGAGTCGCGGTTTCTCAAGCCACAGGTTAATCGCGAGATCCCCGGGTGATTTTGATGGCTTAGATGCCCCTGAGTCGCGGTTTCTCAAGCCACAGGTTAATCGCAGGTCCTACACAAATTAACAAACAAACAAAAAAAAAATGATCTTATCATCTCCAACGATTTTGTTATTTTTTTCTTGCCAAACAGTCTCATATACGTGGAAATCTACGAAATCCTTTGCATTCATCATATTTTCTTCTATGTTGGCCCTCAAAATAACTTCATGATCTTTCTTCCTTCATTGGGTTCTTTGCGCTGCATATGAAAATCAACCAACATAGAATAAGAATAAGCATAAGCTTACGCCCTTCACAAAACTTATGATTTTTTTTTAATGTGTTTTCCATTTTATTATCTTTTGGTAGAGTTCAAGTATCAAGGCTATGAACATAATGTATTGATGACTGTAGTGTAAGACACAATGAATATAATAATATATGAAGTGCCTAAAAAGTGTAACCCATATGAAAACAAAGTGAAATTCACTTTTCTTTAATATATGTAGTTCAAACTTAATATTTATATAAAAGAGTGATAACCATATTTTTCAACATTAATTTTTTAATCAAAACAAGTTTTTTAATTAAAACAAGGAGAGTTGCAAAGCAACAAGTCCCTGTATTCGGTGATGTAAATTTAGAACAAGAAAATGCATTAAGTTTTTAATCAAAACAAGGGGAGTTGCAAAACAACAAGTCTTTGTATTCGGTGGTTGAAATTTAGAATAAGAGAATGCATTAAGTCTGAGTAGGAACCTAGCCAGAGATATAATGGTTGAAATTTAGAATAAGAGAATGCATTAAGTCTGAGTAGGAACCTAGCCAGAAATATAATAGTTGTGGTGATGTGACGATTTAATGTATTAATTATTGATATGAAAATTGAATGCAGAAAATTGTGTGGAATGTATATTAATATGAAAATTGTGTGGAGACAATTGCATGGAGTGTACATTAATAATTTGTAACGTGCATTGATATTTACATCAGAAGAAGAAGAGTCACAATGAGTCAGATTGCCAAGACCAAAATTTGAACACGCTTCAATGGAGTGGCCCAATACATCACCATTACAATCCGACCCACTACAACATCGATACAACATCCACGTGCAACATTCAAGAGAAAGGCGGTTGGAATTGCCAACAAACTCTTTGAAATATGATAACCAGAATTATGGCAGTTTGAACTGCGCTCACTATTGGATATCATTAAGGGCCTATTCTTCTCTTCTGATCACACTGCGCTCCCTCCAGCTTCCTGAAACAGAACATTCTGGTTGCGTCGTTAAGAAACAGGTTCAGAAACAGGGTCAATCTCATCCTTAACAGGTCCAATATCATCCTTATCGGTGTAATTAGCAAATTAGTTAGCTTGAACCAATTTTTTTTTTATTGCAAGGGTATATCTTTTGAAACCCTCTTAGAATCCTCATCATTCTTGTTACCTGAAATTGTAAATTGAAAATTAGTAAGCTATCCTAGAATGGTAAATAATGTTTTATTTCAAAGTTTGATCGTATATTCAAATAGATATAACTTAGAGGCTTACCAAATAGATGAATCAATAATTGCTTTCTCGAGCTCGCCAATTCTCCAGGAAATAGATATGGAAATCAATCTGCGTTTGATGGCACTAAGTTGTCTCGGACCTGATAACTCGAGAAATTCAAAGCTTGCTCATGGCCAGGTGTTACGCTGGCTAACACTCTCACTGAGTTCACCAATTAGACAGTCACTTACTGGGAAATAAGGGAAAGATATTTGCAAGCAGAGGCAGTTGATATTGATCCTGTGGGTTAAGCTGTTGATTATGTTGGCTCAACAACAATTTCTTCTGATTATGACTTTTATTTATTTGAGGAAGCAGTGGCTAGGTTTGGAAGAGACGAATTCCTCTTTTCTCTGGCAGGCAAGAGAGCCTTGACTCTTTATAACATGAAGCTGAAGAGGAAAGCCAGGGTTTCCCTGAAGCTAGCAGGGAAGCTAGTACACAGTTACAGAAGTATGTAGGAAGAGAATAGGAAGAGAATACGAGGCAGGAAGAGAATTGCAAATTGCAAGCAATACTAGGCAGGAAGAGAATTGCAGGGAATAAGAGGTAGGAAGAGAATTGTAGGAATATGAAGTAAGAAGAGCCAGCGATGAAGCAGATGGACACAACAGATGGGCCGCATGCGAACAACCATAGGCAACCTGCTACAAGGTGGATGGCAGGTCAAGGGAATTCCAATGTTTAAGATTGGAAAAACTATTTAACATTTAATATCAAGAACTAATGCAAGATTAAAATCTAGTATTACTTGAGTTCAACAAAATTCCTCATGATATATGCACTTCAAAGTGATTTTAAACAAAGTGATTTTAAGCTAAGATGTGGTTTGGGCTGCCTCGGGAAGAGACCAAATAATTAAAACTTTGGATTCAAAATCAAATTCTCGTTGAAAAATTGCATGACCCTGTTTAAACTTTGGTTAAAGTCATTGGTTTCCATACTATACTAATAAAAAGTTGAAAAATCCAATCCTAATAATGGTATTTCGTCAAAGCGAAAAAGTGAGTAAGACATGAAAGTAATAACTTTTTAAAATTTCTCTTAAAATGAGAACCAATGGCACATCTTTAAGCTTTCAAGAATATTCCTTTAAGACATGGATTAAACTTTTGGAGATTTATTTATTAATAAAACTATTTAAATTCATCAAAATGATTTAATTAAGATTGGAAGAATTAAGTTCACACAACACAAACAATTTTCATTACTTAACAAACAAATGGAAGTTACATATATAGCATGCAGATCACTGACTCAAGTGGATCTGATTAGCTAAAAATAGTAAACCTAGAAACTCACAGTTACAACAGTCATAGTTGAAACTCACAGTTACAACAGTCATAATTATCTCTTACTAAACTAAGCTTTATTCTAACACCCTCCCTTAATGCTTACTTTATAAATTACAACACAAAAGATTACAACACTAGAACTTTCATATGTTTGTCTGATCTGGTCTTCCTCAGCACTGAAACTCACTCTGCAATCACCCGATTTCCACTCTTTCTTCTCCACACATTCGAGCTACCCACTGACACACTTAAAGTCAAAACGCCTCTGACCATCTTTGAGACTCTTTGTGAAAATGACGCTTCTCGACCTCCCGAAGGATAGTCTCGACACTAAACAATTTTATTGATACACTTCCATCTGTGAAATTCCCCCGAAGAGCAATTTTCAACCGTTATATAGGACAACGATCTAAATACGAAATGTTTTCAGCAACTAGTTAAACAACTGACCTTTCTACACATTTACAAACTCACAAGGTAACCTGTAACTTTTGACTTTGAAGCACCGAAGTACAACAATAATCTTCAGTTTTTAACAGACTTCAACCAGTCATGTGTTTCTTATAGCTCCGAAAAACATGAAGAACAACAAACCTGAATTATGTCACTCTGTTACATATTTGGTTCTTCATCATTTGATTACAAATAAAATCACACTCTCTCACACACATATAATATATCTAACATACATAAACAAAATTTAAACACACCACACATACATATATAAGTAGAAAAGCAGGGCAATGACTTCTTATGGTGGTTCTTCCTTCGTATCTATCCACACCGAGATACCAAACGCTGAAATATTTTCGATGGCCATTTGTTCTGAATGCGGAAGCTCCTTAGTGAGGTAATCGTACTCAATTGTGCCCACAGTTCTCTGCAGATAGATCTGGAGCAGCCATCAAACACATGCAAATGTGGCACTCATCCATGCAAGTCGTGAATGACTCAAAAAACTCACGCTTCCTCTTTCAACGCTCCAACAGAAAACAAAACTTATGTTTTAAATGTACCAAATCACTCCATAAAAAAAACTTATGATTTGCACCATATCACTCCATAAGAAAACTTACTATTTGCACCACACACCAACTCTGAACTAAATTCACGCATTAACTTATGCCAATCGTGAATGGAGGAGGCTCCACGATTTTCTCATGGCCCTCTTCCCAAGCTCGTGCAACAATGGATGCAGATCTCACGAGTCCACGCAGTAGCACCAGATCTGAGAACACACGACTCCCTCACTCGCACACGGCCTGCAATGGCCCACCACCTGTTCTCACGGCCTGCTCATCAACATAAAGAACCCACGCATTTCCTTCAACTCGCGATTTAGAAAACAACTCACGATTTACACTTCAGCCTTCACGCATATGCTGGAAGTGAGCAACAGTCTCTTCAGTAGATCGCGCAAGAACAGGGACGCTCCACACAAAACTCAGCAGTTGGGTCCTCTTCAAAACGATCCCGCAGACCACAAACCACATCGATCCGCCTCTTTCCTTCTCGCTCTGATACCAAATTAAGATTGGAAGAATTAAGTTCACACAACACAAACAATTTTCATTACTTAACAAACAAATGGAGGTTACATATATAGCATGCAGATCACTAACTCAAGTGGATCTGATTAGCTAAAAATAGTAAACCTAGAAACTCACAGTTACAACAGTCATAGTTATCTCTTACTAAACTAAGCTTTATTCTAACAGATTTTAATTAACTCATCAATATACCAAGGACTATATCTTGACGAAGCTACTGAACGTCATGACAATCCACATTTAAGTAAAGTGAAGCATGGAATCAACTTAAATACATTCAGATGATCATGAAACAATGTTGAAAGAGTCAAATGGTGCATATAATCCAAATCACCAGAACTCCATCTTGCGAAAATAAAGTCAAAATCACTTCAAAATAAAACAAACCAAAGCAATACAAAAAATGACATTAGAAAAATTTATTCGGAAGGCTCGATAATTTTGAAGAAACTAAGGGGAATTGTTGAGACCTCAACATATCCATAGTACCTTTCTTCTTGTAAATTATGGGGCTCATCTTATTGAATTTTGTCCTTGTAAAATTATGGCAACCTGCTCAAGAAACTATGAATATTAACCTTTTCATTCTTGATGAAATACACATACCTCAAAAGCTAGAAGAATATCCTTTCATACTCCTCCACGGTCATGCTACCAAGTTTGAGTTCAAATAACTCTTGCATCTTCTTGTCATAATATTGCTCTGAAAAATATTGTTGTTGGAAATATTTCTTGCATTGCTTCCAAGAAATCTTATTTTCATCAATGTTCTTAGTCTTCTTGAGATCATCCCACCACATAGAGGATTTTCCTTGAATGTGTTAAGAGGCAATTTTGGCCTCTACATTTGATGGGTAATCATGYAGGTGGAATTATTTCCTCATGTACAAAAACCAATATTCGAATTATTCTCCCTTCTTATGCTCTCCATAAAAATATGGTGTCTTGAGATTCCTCAGATCTCCTTGCAATACATATGACACATGTATTCTCTTCTGATATATGACATGGGACACACTTGAGTTACTCTCTAAACCTGATCATGCATGGGGTCTTCTAGTCGAGTTTCCTAGGGAGTGGTGATGTTGTTTTTTGACACTCCTTGACTGTCTGGACACTATGTGATCCTCCCTTTTATCATAAGACTTAGATGTTGTTTCCTACCCTATACTCGTTGCCTATTTTATGCCAGAGTCTTTGTTGGATTTCTTCTGCAACATTTTCAGACTCTATAGCATCTCAACGTGAGATACCATTATCCTTTAATTATCTGCCTGATATATTTTCTCTTCCTTTTGCAGACTTCTCACTGTTTCAACTAGATCTACTATCCCTACTCGACTTCTATGCCCATTTGACTAAGTATTCGCATTTCCCATGCTGACATGGAGCCCTCTAAACTCCTCCTCCTCGGTGAAAGATCCTAAGAATATTCCACATCTCTGGTCCTCATGTTGCACCTAGTTTTCAATGTGTAGCCATAAAAGATTTTTTTTTAGATTAAATTAAAATAATATAAAAATTATACGTCATTTTCCCTTGTTAATCCCATCATGCATATTCCTTCTTCTTTTCTAATAACTATTATTCTTCAAATCATAAATATAAATGCACATGATGATTCTTCTCTTTAGTATCTTTCCAATGACTATTTTCTTGCTTAAATTTGTGCTCTGAGCATAAAGTTATGCCCCTTTAAAGTTCTTTGGGCTTTTTTCCTTATGATGACATCATTAGGTCTATCTGGACTCCAAATGTACTTTATTTGTATGCAATGATTCACATCATCAGCCCATTGGTATCCACCTAGACCTATCCAACATGTGTTAGTTGACGTGGACCTACTCTACACCATCAGACACAAGCCTTTAGGATTTCAGGCCCACAACATTATCAGAAATACCTTATCTGGGAATTTCCTTTAGAATGAAAAATTGTTAGCTTATTGATTTCCAAAATTTTTGAATCTCGCAACACTGTCGGGATCCCTCCAGCAAGCTTCGACTTTCAAGATGTGAAAGATTACAATTTTCCAAGACATTTCCAAATCCCATAGTTTGCAAAGCTATCAAAATATCTTTATTCGAAAATTCCCATCAGAATGTCCAATTGGAAAAGTTTTTGAATCACTCTGAAGTCTGTAGCTCGCTAAACTATTAGGGTCGTGCTACTGGGATTTTCCCATCATGGTGGAAACACTAACACACTCATGAATTCTTTCAGGGTCCATAACACTATTAGACTCTCCTTTCTCCCTATACTCTGGGCTTTCTAAAAATATAAGGCTCCAAACTGTCGGACCTTCCCTCTTAGACAAAATCCATTGGAAAGGTCAAATTAATTCTTTGCAAATGATTTTATGAATCCTGAACCCTACAAGACTATCGATCCTTTCTCATTGGAAGGAATATTACCTCATTACAGGATCTTCCTGAAACCTGCCACCCACAATGATTTCAGGAAATCCACCTCCCACAACATCTTTTGAGCAATCCCTCCCAACTTCCAATCTATAATGGAGTATCAGGATCAAATATCGACACCCATTAGAAGGTCAAAATTCATCCTTGAAATTCAGTTGATCCCTCTCGTCCTTTACAATTAGAAATTGTCAGTCCCACTTATCCATGATTGCCACATGGAAATATTTTCTTCTTCCTCCCTTGTTGACGTGTCTCCTGACATGGCATGTCGATGGGGCATGCTAACTTAAATAGATGACGTGGAAGTCCAACACCCTTTGTTCATGTGTACAAAATGACGGGCCTCCACCTATCATTCAGCTGACGTGTCACTTACATCACCAATTACTGACGTGTCATCTAACTCATCATGTTGGCATGGCGTTCTCTTCCACATCTGGGCCTTGCGAGACAATATACTCATCTGATGGATCAAACAATGTACGATCACCCAGGTAAATGATCCTCATCAAGTTCAAGCTCGAAGGTTCTTGATCTATAACCCTCACCCATTCATCTTGAAATCCAAAGCCTGACAGGATTGTGTACTTGCGCTCTCGGGATTTTTTGATCAGAATGACATTTTTGTCACACCTCCAGATTCTCCTGCAACCCTGATTCCCAATGGATGACCAAGGTTTACTCCTAACGTGATGGGCAATCCCTATCCTCTTAGGATTGCGCCATCGGGCTTTCTGAATAAACATTTTCCAAAACATCCTTTTGAATGATGCGATGACTGAAATCTGTTAGAACTAATGGTCCAAATCCATTGCGTCTTAAAGATGCTTGATCTTTAGTCAGTCAGATTGATTTCTTTATAAT
>SNQJ01S0051022.1:0-19589 GCA_010110895.2 Picea sitchensis
TTTTGTTCATGGTATTGATTACCATAACATCCTCTGGTTCAACCCAATCTAGAACAATGATTGTGGTATCGAGCCTTTTTCCAAAGATCTTATCTCTAGAATTTTTCTTAACTTCACAAGTACTTTCTTCATGATTTTCTTCACAAAAGTTACACCAACTACGAGACATAATGGCCTTTAGTTGAAAAGTATTTTCATTAGTATTCCTAAAAGGCACCGAGGAAGAAGAAGATTCCCCAGAGGTGGGCGAAGAAACACTTCCCTTTCATTTGTAGGCTATCATCCTATTTTTCATATCTTGCACGAGTTGTAGGAGGGAAAACATATATGTTTGCTTGACCGAGTCCCCTTTAGGGAGACCCGTTCTTTCGAGTTGTTCCTCATATTCTAGACAAGTATGAAGAGCGGAACCAATATTATCAATATCCTTTTCTTCAAGTCTATGACGATAAGGGGAAGGTAGCGCATTATAATAATGTATGAAAGCAGCCTGATTTTGGGGGCGGATTAGTTCAGGGATTTGATTATATAATTTGGTGAAGCGAAGGTTAAAAGACTTGATGGTTTCACCATCTTTATAGGAAATATTTTTGTATTCCTTTAACTGCTCAGCTAGACTCTTGGACTGTCCATTAGTGGACTTGAACCAATAAACTAATTCTTCCCATGTGGAAAGAATTTTGGGAGGGAGATAAAAAAAATATGCCGCAACTTTACCTTCGAGGGAGTTGACAAATAAACACATGCAAGTGTCGTTATCGTTAGCCCCAATATTATGACAATAATTAGAAAATTCTACTAGGTGTTCATTTGTAGTGACAATACTATTTCCTGAAAGCCTAAGTAAATGCTCCTTAAACTTTGGTAATGGATGAGTAGTAGGTGCTAGATTTAAGGGAGAAGACATGTGTCATGGGGTAGTTGTAGCATCTTCTTCGAACTGGAAAAGCCCATATTTCTTTATCACTTTAGTAGGATTGGTAGTGGATTGAACAGGGACCCGATGACTGTATATAATACCAATTACCGATGAAGATGAAGGTTGGGAGGAGGAGGCACCTCTGGTTCCACTACCACTACCCACATATGTCAGGTTGAAGGTAATAGGTATAAGTGATGAAGGTGAACTAGCAAAATCAGATAAAGTTCTCCTTAGAGCATTTTATTGTGTTGATAAAACAATTTTCTTGTGTTGATGAAGAATCCATCTTGGAAAATATGGTTCAATTCCTGTGGACCAACATCAAAATGTATGGAAAATCGAGGTCTTTTATGACCCCTTTGCCAATTTTATTTGCCTCTATTGCCTCTACCATTACTGCCTCGAATGAAGAAGCTCATCTTGAAGAAATGTTCCATTTAGTTACAAAAACTCTCGACAATCCATTCATCAATACCCTACCTAAATAAAATCAAAGGTTGGCTCTATCATTCACAACAAAAGCATACACAATCCATCTATCCATCCATTAACTTCTCAAATCAATAATTAACTACTATTGAACAGGGAATGATAGGGATATTGGGAAGATGAGGGGTTGATAATGAACGGAAATTGGTAGCATGGATGGGAACCCCCAACGGATATTGTTCAAGCAAACATAGATGCAACTTCCATATAAAAACAATATTTCCATTTATCAATTTTCAAACGCCAGTCACTTCCTTTTCCTTTTTATTATTTCTTTTAAAATGCCATTCATAATAACATAACAGGGAATAAAAAATGAATTTGGGAAGATGGTGGGCTTGTAAGGAGTGAAAAGTGGTATAATGAACGAGAAATGAGATGGACATTGTTCCATGAAATAAAATAACATTTTCTCTTTAAAATGGCATACCCTTAATTGCCAAAAAACATTTTTAACTATAGACAATCTCAAGGTTCAAGACACAACAACTTCCATATCAAACCCAAAGCATAAGTCCAGAATTGTCAAACTCAACCATTTAATTTCTATCTTTTCTGCATTCATGTTTAATCAAACAACAACACAATTTATGTACATAATGTACATAATTCCAACTAACAACGACCATGTTCAGATTACTTAGAGCATACATGGGGAGGCCGAGGAAAAGAACATGCCATCGAAATTAATCATTTACATCAACCAAATTTAATTGTTGTACAATGGACTGGGTTCAAGACCCTTTATTTTATTAGTTGGTCACCCTTTCTTCTTCTAACAATCAAATAACTCCAAGCAACGCAGAGCCAAAACAATTATAACCAATTTCTTCCCATTGTACAATTTATTTCTTTTTATTTGCAGAGCTCTTTTCATATGATGGACTATCAAAATAATCATTCCATCAATTAAAATAAACCACATCAAGCACACAATGGAGTGTACCATAAGCCAAAAATATTTTCATCATATGAGGCTGGTATATACTTTCAGTAATTGCTATGTGACAGGCTAGGTTTGAAACCCTGATGTTCTTTTTTTATTTTTTATTCACTATACAGCTTTCAAAAACAACCAAGACTACTGTCGGTAGTAAACCGATGAAACAAGGAGTTATGCAAGTAATGAATATCTCTACTGTCGGGTCAACACATAACCATTTCAAAATCCAAGTTCAAGTCCGCAATAGTCACGACAAGGGAGAACGAGGTCTGAACAACCAGGTGGGTGAGACAATTCCGCAAGAGCGATTTGTAACTTGAAACCAAAACCTCCAACAATTTTACAACAAGGTTTGACACAGTCTCCAATCTTCAATTTTATTTATATTTTTGAACGCGAAGTCTCCAATCTTCCATGGCAGGGGAATAAACTATTTTTTCCTTTTTTCATGGAAAAAATGCATCCATAAGTTATATTGCCTTGCCACCTTTGTAATAAATAGTTTATCAGATACATGATATGCGAGAAAAGAAGGATTTTCTTTCGAGTAAAATATCCTTATGACACTTTGATTCTCCATTTATTCTATTGTCCCCTTTTTCTCTAAAAATTTAGTAGCTTGATCAAATATCCTTGAACTGTTTTCGCCCAACAATTGTTTTTTGAAGATTGAAACAAAATTATTATAAACTTCATAGAAAAACAGAGGGGTATTATGTCTCCATAATGCCTAATACCAAAAGATAATTGGATCTGTTTCGCAATTCACCCTCTTACTTATGGTTAAGTTAGGAATTGACAACATTTCACAATAGAAAATATCAAATAAGAGGCCATAAATCATTTTCTCTCCTTTTTATAGTATGTTAATTGGGACGAGATTTCGATAGAAATGAGTTTTCCCCAATAAAAAATGGCATGTTCCTATAATGTAAAATACATAATATAAAAAATCATGCGAGAGATATAAGTAGTGCTTTCCTGACCTGTCAACCTGATAAATAGCCATGCAATTTCTTGATAAGGGTTTTTAAAAGACTCAACCCAGATTCTGGTTATATCTACTGGGATAGATGCAAAATTCTCCAAATATTCCGGCAGGAGGTCAAGCCCATTGTTATGTTTCTTCAAGAATTGTCTGCAATCTTCACATTTGAAAGTAAGAGTTGACTCTGGCAACTTTAACATCTTGCGAAAAAATTGAGGTGAAAGACAAATCAGAGAATGATCTTGGAGCTATATAATCCTTTGACTTGGCACATACCTGTCCACACACCATGAAATGAGTTCCTTACAATCAAAAACCTTAGGAACACACCCAGTGTGAGTGATTCCATATGCCCAAATTACATTTTTCTGTGCAGGAGGAGAGGAATAATACAAATATGCTCTTGACCAATGGAATTTCTAGTCTTCACGAACAAATATATTCAGAGTATCACCACAAAACTGTTGTCTAGCTGATGCTACCATAGGTTGATGTGACTATTTCTTCAGCTAGATGATAATCTCAAATAAATCTTTTCAGAAAGATAATGATAATTTAATCCCTTGGCAAATGAAGATTTAATGATATTTAAATAGTAATTCCTCGAGCCTTTTTCCATTAATGACGAGCTTTTCGGGGCTTGCACAACAGTTGTTAGAATTAAACAATACTTAATGTGTATCGAGAAAAGCAACCAAATGGTGGGGATGGACGAGAGAGATTTTGAATATAAAACTTTTCATGAATCCTCCAACGCGAGAACCCACGGTTGTATAGATGATAAAAAATATACTAAGTGTAGAAAAACAGTCGTTTGGACTCGCATGCAAGAGGAATAAAATACTTTGGAGCTTGGCACCCGCAACAAGGTTGATGGTCAAAATGTAGATCACAGAACTTGGGGTGCAAAGTGAAGGTCACGAAAAATGGAGGATGAGGGCTTGAACCCACAAACCCGCGAAACTGAAAAATGGCCAAGTGTCAAAAAAGAACGTATGAGATGAGCAAGTGGGTGGAATGAAAGCCCACCAACTCGCGAACCCACAAATCACTGAAATATGACTAAAGGGAGAGAAGAAGGGATAAAAGAAAAAATGAGATAAGGGGAGGTGTATAAGAGGGAAGAGAAATGGAAAAAAGTAGAGAAGAAAGAATGTGAAAGGAAAACAAGGAAGCACAAACTAATCTCAACATGTCCTTCCTTAGTGTCCATAGGGGTTTTGCCACGTTCTTCATTGCCATTGACCATATTATCTTTGCTAGGGGAAGTTGTTCCATGATTGATTGATGTTGAGATTGAATGTAGTGGATGAGCGAGAGACTTTAAGTGTTGTATTTCAAGCTCCATTTCATCCATCTTCCATGTCAAGGAGGCCAAAGAAAGCTCAAATTCTCCCAATTTTGATGAAAGTTTCTAGATCACAGAGCAATTGGTTTGAGAAATCTCCTCATGACGTCAAAGAATTTTCTTGAATTCGTTCCAAGAAGGGTCCATCTTTGTCCATTGTAACAAATAGATAGAAAAAATCCACCCCCTACGCCCAGAAATAACAGACAAGGGAAAATTTGCACAACGAAAAGAAACCACTCGAATTAAGAGACAAACATTACTGTAACCAGAAGATAATGGTTGGTAAACTATGAGAAACCTGAAAATAGTAATAAATAGGACCATAATCAAACAATCACCTCCCATTGAAGACAATAATAAGGCCTTGAGTGCCAATGACCAAAAAGGTAATGAACCCCAAGAACAAACACCCGTCGAGGTTTGAAATTGAGAAAAATCATGCACCGTACCATTGAAAGAAACCCTTCCATGCACTAGAGAAGAACGAGCCATATCTGAGTAGACAATCCACATAAAGGTCCAGAACAAAAATTTAATTAAATTCCCATCCTAAAAAAATAAATCCTCAAGTATGTGAGGATAACATATCACACCATCACTATCTATCCACACGAGAAGGATGGGGTTTGTCTGCACAAAAAAAGAGGGGGGCTTGACTATGGTATGTGTTAGTCCCTAAAGTTGCACTTGACCGTGAGAGGGAAAACTAGGGCATCATCAAGTTATTGCAATGGTTTTGTAAATATTTTTTTGAATAGGTTTTAGAAATTGGTTGAAAGCTGGCTCAAGGATTCAATAAAATATATAGCTCAATGTAAAAGCAAGTAAACATCCCACTGGCTTAGTAAATGACAATCACTTTAACAGATCAGAAGATGAGGTAAATAAATAAATGGAAATATGTGAGTCTCCAATTTGTCAACTCACACATGGATTTCTCATTCCAAAATATCATTAAGAAACACGAACATGTACTTGAAAACAATCTTAATTATGAATAAAAACAATAAAATTTTCATTGTGTCACTCACAATCAAGAAATCATATGCTTTGCAACAAAATAAATGTGTTCAAGTAAGAAAAGAAAGAGATAACAATATGAAAATAAGATTTGACCATCATAATGCCTTTTCCATTTAGTGCCAATATGAAAAATTGTCTTGTGTTACAGTGGAGTCTTTACAAAATATCCCTTGAATTCCCCAACTAATTGACCCTCATACAATCTCTCTTGTGTCTATTTAAAGTACATAGAGTATTCCTATAGATCCTATTTTCTAGTTTACAATTTTCTAATAGGATCATGTTAATGCCTATTTACTAGGAAAATTAGCTCAAACGAGCACTTATAATGCCTATATAGTAGAGGGCTCAACAACCAATCCAAATATAGATCAGGAAATAGTCTTTACAAAACTGGCAAATCCCACAAAAATTGGAAACCTATCTTGTTGAGTTGTTCCATCCAAGATATAAAAAAGTTTCATTTGAATCAAGCATTATGAATCAAACTATTCATCTTTACTTATTGAGTAATAGCATCGAACAATCAAAACTGAAGCAAAGTCTTCATGAATCATCATGGTATGATGACTGGAATAGCCCCGATGTCTCTCCATTTAAGCTTGGTTGTTAGCACAACATTATGCCAATATAACCTGATATTGGATTCTCTTACCTCTTTAAGCAATGCCTTCTGTTATTTTCTTTTCCTTTTAAAATCCCGTATCTTTTCTTGTTGTTTGGCATTCCATTGCTCAACAAAAGCTTTCTCTTTTTTCAATTGCTTTATCATACTCTGCAACTCCTTTACTCTGTCTTTTTCATTCCTTTCTTTCACTTTAAGTTTTGGATATTCCTCTACAGGGGTAGGTAAATTCAGATCTATAACAGCTTGAGATTTTCTTAATTTAATCACATATTTTGAAGATAGTCCAGAACTAAGATCTTCATCCTCAGTGCTATCAGAATATCTGGTTTCTGGAAAATATTGCATCTGGTCTGGTGCTGAAAAAAAAGATCATTTATGTCATCATAAGCTGCATATGTGCCATCTACTTTCATTTTTCTTGTTTCTTCTTCAAGTCCTCAGATTCTTTCTATGTTTTGTGTAAAAAAGATGCCACTGCTTGTTTTTTGATCTCCTTCTTAGAATCCTCTGAATTATCTTCTATAATTATAAGATTCTCCTTCTTGATGGAAGGATGAAACATTTCTTTTGAATTCAGTCTAAATTTATTAGCATCTCTGGTGGAATTCCTCCTAGGGAATTTAGGTACAAGTGTTTTCTTTTTGCTCTGTTTTTTACCCTTTGTATTCTTCTTACCTGTAGATTGTTGTTTCTGTTTGACTGGAGTCTGAACTAGGCTTGTGATGTAATCCTCATATTCATCAATTTCCCTCTTTATATCTAGATCAGGATAGCTGTCAATGTCTTCATTCGTTTTAGGCTTTTTACCTCGACTAGTAGTGCCTTTCTCATGATCTTCACCTATAGGCAAATCACCAATAACTTGCCGTGTTTGTAATTTTATATTTCTAGCTCGAGTTACCCTAGTTGTAGGTGACTCTTCTTTTATTAAGACTTCAGTGGCTTGAGGAGTCTGTTTCTCCTTTACATGTTTCTTCCCCTTGACAGTTTTGGATTTAGTTGACTATAAATCTGGTTTTAAGGACTGGATTAACCAATCCCAAGATCGTTGGACTTCATTTAAGGAGAAGACTACTAATGTTCTAATTAAACCTTGATGAAAAATAATGATTTTTGTTGTAGAAGGATGAGATTGGATCCTCTTAGACATCTTGGATAAAATTTTTAACAGAAAATAGGGTAAGTTAAGAGGACAATCACCATTTATATGAATCAACAATATGATATGATAGAGATAAACAAAGGAAAACTTGCCCTCACATGTAATGTACATGTGGATAATTAGCAAGGAAGTATGCCATTCCTTCCTTACCCAACTGTGTGGTATACCCTTGCTTCAGTTAGGGTTTTGCTTCTCTGGAATTAGAAACTGATTTACAAATCCATGACCACATTCTCCTTCTTCCACCATCTTTCCCCATACACTGACAATCTGCAAGCTTTATCAATAGAATGTTTTGTCACATGCATAAGAAGTTTTCCAACCACATATTTGAAGCCATCAAAATTATGTTCAAAAGCCATCAATATCTGTTCATCATGCCCCTGGAATGTCGAGAAAAATTCGAACCAACCAACATCCTTGAATTTCCGCGCCATCTGAGGGAATGCTTCGAGCAATTCTCTCCCTTCGGGCTCTAGTCTGATTATCTAGCCACTCTTTTTGGGTGCCATATCGCTGATATGATCTTGTAGACAATTCTAAGAAGATTGATGGTTGAATCATCAATTCCCGAGATCTGTTAAAAACTAGAAGTTATCCCTTTGTCTACAATCCTTGCATAAAATAACACACATACTAAAATAGGAAGGTGATGATTTAATTCATGATAATCAGATGTGTTGATTTGATGCAGGTATGGCGAGTACATCTCAATCCTTCGTATATAGCTGCTATCATAAAAATAGCAACCCGAAATAGATCATAGATAGGAATGCAGATCCTCTAATCACGATTTGAAAGGTTAGGACACGATATTGGCAGGGTGGAGCATGCAAAACAATGATTATTCCTGGCTCTGTAGGAATAACGTTATTCTTGCAATGCTTTTTCTGACTTGGCAAGTTTTACAAATTCAAATAATGAAATGACAAGTGATGTGACAAAAAATTATCATATCAAATCCTAATCTTTAAAAACCTCAAAAATCATTTAAAAAGTGCAATAAAGATTGAAAAATAATCTTCCAAGCCAAGAGGTTAAAACAATTTTTTTGACAGAAAATGATGAAAAAGGAGAAGACATGGACTAGGGACACTCACTTGATCAAAAACAAGGTTAGAGACTAACAGTATGGGAAAATCCCCCCTTACCCCATTTAAACTAATAACGCCTCTATCCAAACTTGTGCACAATTTTCGCATTTGATTTGCAAGGGAATTAAGTTCCCTCTTAACATGATAAATTTTGAATTCAACAAATCCTTCAATAAGGGACAATGTGAGGGAAATAATTCCATTGAAAACATTACTTTCAGACTGTCTTTTCATGTTTATCACTCGTACTACCATCATGGAGTCCCCAAAAGCCGTAATTTTGGCAATGTTTCTCTCTTTATCTATAGACACTCCCTCATATAAGGCGTAAGCTTCAATAATTTTATTTCAAACCAATACAAGTCCCCAAGTGTAAGAGGATATGCTATTTCCTCTGAGATCAAGAAGACTCCCCCTGACACCTGCCACCCTAGGGTTATTTCGAGAGGCTCCATAAAAAAAGAGAGAATGGACTTCCTGCATTATCAACCACACTTTGAAATCCTCCATCGATTTCCTGATGGCCCACTTTGGAAGGGGAACTGATTTTCCCACAAATGAGAGAGGAATAGTGGCAAGTTTAAAGTTATTCAGCCAAAATGCTTCATAGGGCTCCAAGATTTTATCTTACTGATGCATGCGAAGATGCATCTACTCAACACAAAGAGAAGTGGATTTGATTGCCAACTGACGAGGAGGGATCAATTCTTCTTTAAAGATCAATTTTCTCCTTGCCAACCAAATTTCCCAACACATATATTTTAGAAAGGCCATCCAAAGATGTTTGAAGCAAGGTTTGTGTTGATAACTACCCCTGTACCTTTGTCTCCATTGGGAGAAGAATTATTTACAATTAGAGGGCCATTCAACAAGGAAGAAGAGGTCACCAAGGGAGAAACTCTAGGTAGACAAAGTATACTTGCAGTGAACAAAATATGCTAAATATTTCCCTCATCTTGTTGGCATAAGGCACAATGTGATGGACCAACAATGCCACTCTTATTGAGATTTTAATAAGTTAATATTCTCCCATGAATAAGGATCCAAATGAAATAATTGATATTTAGAAACCCATTAGAATGACAAAATTTCATCCACAGAGCTGAGTAGGTAAAAGAGTTAAATATGTCCTGAAAAAAATGGAATCCTTTGTTTACAAAGAAGAGGGAGGCCCCATAGGTCTGAGTGTCTTTAATGAACAAGTTCTGAGGAGCACACCCATGCAATGTGCGGAGGAGGAGGGAAGATAGAGGTTCCAATGGGGGGAGGAAAGGGTGCAAAAATCCAACCAACCCATGACCTGAAAGAGGGATTCCATGAAGAGATATTAAAATAGGGTAGAAAAGACATGATCTAACATCCAAATTCGAAGTGGAGCTAGGTCCACATGAAGGGAGAGACGGTTCGTCCCTAGGATAGAGTCCTACCAAATTTTAATTAACTTTCCATTACCCATAATCCATTTAAGTTGTTTATTGATGGCTAGGAGAGCCAAAATAACAATATTGAAGATTGGGGAGCCTTTTTCCACTCGTAGCGGTCACTCTAGACATCTCATCCTAGGACATTGAAAATATTTATTCTATATACCTCATTTCCACCATAGCAATTTCCTTGTAATGATCTACCATACCAATTTTTCTCCCATGACAATGTTCATAAACTCTGGGTCTCTGAGTCCCAACCCTCATGGGGATTTCTTACTTGCTACAATTGACTACATGGAATTTTTTCCCATTTGACTTCCCTCCTTGTTAGATAAATTACCCGATCTTTGTCGAGATCAAGTTAGTTATGCCTTTTGGAGCTATCAGGGTAGAATACTGATAAAGGGGCAGAGTTGAGAAGACTTCTTTGATGAGGATGATTCAACCATCTAGATTAATCCATTGGGAGCCCCATTGAGTCAATTTCATATTAATCTTTTCAAGAATATGCACCCAGTCTTGAGAGGTAGAGCACTTTAGAGAAATATGAATGCCTATATATGAAAAAAAGGTCCAATCACCAACAACAGGAAATCGAAAAATTCAAGAAATGGTTTGCATTACCTGAGCACTAGCATTCCAACCCATAATTTGGAATTTCTAATGGTTAATTGCTCCCCCATAGGCTTCGAGAAAGGAATCCAGAACCTGTTTGAACCTTGTAGAAATAATTTGAGAGGCTCCTCCTAGAAACAAAGTGTCATCTATGAATCACAAATGATTGATAATTTTAACTCCACGTACCATCTGTAGACCAGGAAGATTGTGAATGTCACATTCATGCTCAAGCTTACAGAGTAAAGAGTCGACCATAATGATGAAAAGCAGAGGGGAAAGAGGAAAATATTGATGCAGTCCTCTACCAATCTATACGAATTTTTTTGGTTGTCCATTGACAAGGGGTGTAATCCAAGGATCACTATTACACGAGGCTATCCATTTTATGAAGTCCAGACTAAAACCAAATTTCTCGAGAACTTGTAAGAGAAAAGAATGATGAACATGGTCAAAAGAGTTATCCATATCAAGTTTAATCACCATGCCTTCTCCTTTGGTCGAGAAGCTTAAGTGAATGGCTTCTTGGAATAGGAATATAATATCAATGATTTTCTTATCATGCATGAACCCACCTTGATTAGGAGAAATTACCTTGGTAAGATTTTTTTTTAATCAAGAAACAATTATTTTTCATTAGAATTTTATAGGAGGAATTACAAAGAGAAGTAGGCCTAAATCCATTGAAGGAAGAAGGGTTGGTTTCTTTAGGGACTAAGGCTAAGAATGATGAGTTTGCATTACCCCACAGACTAAAATATTTGTGAGAATAATGGAACATTCTTATAATATTAGACTTTATGAGATCCCATAAATGTTTGTAAAAGGATATGGGAAACCCATCTGATCTGGGAGCCTTGTTTGGACCCAAGCTCCAAATAACTGCAAAGACCTTAGCTTCCTCTATGAGTTGGTTCAAGATTCGATTGTCCTCTTCAGAGATGATAGTTGGAATATCCTCTAAGATAGATTTTGTGTTTTGAATGGTTTCCACGTCTTGTTGGGAGAAGAGACCGACATAAAAAATATGGGTTGCCACCTTAATACTCTCAAAATTAGAGAGTCTAGAACCATCTTCCATAGTGATGGATGCCACATTGTTTTTTGAGAGGCACGAATGAGCTTGTTTACGGAAAAATTTAGTATTCCTATCTCCCTTTTTAAGCTATAAACTTTGAGATTTTATACACCAATATTCCTCCTCCCTTTTAATCTCTCTTTGTATTTGAGTTTGAATTTGTAATTCTTCTTAATTCAATTGGTATGATAGATAATTTTCTTCCATTAACAGTTGAAGAGAGTTTATCTTACCCTTTAACTCCTCTGAGACCATGGAGGTGGGGTTGAAGGAAGTTTTGGCCCAACATATGAGAGAGCATTTAACCATGATAAGCTTTTGTTCCCAAATGAAGACATGAGTACCGAGAACCCAAGTGTCCAAGCATTTGCAACCAAACGATCCACATTAGGCAAGCTAAGGTAGAAGGGAAGAAAACGAAAGGGAAGGGGACCATAGTTAGGGAGATGGTGAATATGAAGAGAAATGGGCTTATGATTATAAGTCAGGGAAGGAAGAATAAAGGATTTGAGGGAGGAATTAGCAGAAAGAAAGTGACCATGGAAAAGAAACCAATAAAGACAGGCAACGATATGGCCATGCCCAAGGCACTTATTAGTCCAAGTGAATTTACCTCTAACAGAAATCACATCAATAAGATCCCAATCGACTATTATTTCTTCCATTCTGTCTCAGCAAGGGCCTCTGCTATAAAACCCCCACTTTGTTTTGAATTGCTCCTGATTGTATTGAAGTAGTCGGCAAGGATGCAATCCAAAGAAAATCCCGAAGACTCAAGATAGAGTTCCAATAAGTCGGCTTATCTAGAGGGTTAACTAACATATAGATAATGATAACCCCAAAAAATTTATTATTATAGACAAATTTAAACTTACTTAAAATCCAATGAGAAGTTTGAAGGGAAAAAACCAAGCAAACCTCACACTTGTTCCAAAGGGTGCAAAGGCCTCCAGATGTACCCCTAACATATTCTACATTATATTCCCACTATTTTATCATTCCGAGAGGTGTTTTCCTAATGTCATATGCTTTCATTTTAGTCTCATGGAGCATAAGAATAGATGACTTATCATTATGAATTAGATCTCCGGTAACAAAGGATTTTGGAGTGTCTCCTAAGACCATGCAATTCCAAGAGACAATAATCATTATTTTGAATGGTTATGGGAAGAACTCCCTTTGGTTGATGCATTGCTGCTAGAGAATTTCAGCGACTTAGAAGACCCAAGCATTTTTGTGATGGTATGATGGGATCCTAGCAAAATAACTTTATTTGCTTGTTCCTCTTGTAGACTTCGTGAATCCTTCCATCCTGATCTTCTTGGCAAATTTTCCTCAGAAGCCCTTTCATATTGCTCCTCATCAACTAAGTAATCAATATCATAATCTCTAGCTTTAGGATTTGAAAAGGTTACCTTAACATCTTTAAAATTTTCCACTTCTTTCAGACCCAAGTCAATAGAGGTTGTGTTCTCATGTAAAGGGTTTTCATTAATAATCTTCTTCTCTTGTCTTGTTTTGTGAATTACCTTTTCTTTAGTAGAGGGTGACCTAGAAGAGGGTTGGACTGAAGGAGGATCCCTATGGCTAGAATTCAAAGCTACATCCATAAATAAGTGGTCGTCTTCTTTATCTGCCATTTGAGATAGGGCTTCAAAGCTGTTTTTTTGAATCACTTATGTCGAAGAGTTGGGGATACTAGAATATTTAGGGGGATTGACCTGACTAGATGGAGGGGGATCGACAAACGATCCAAGACCAGATGCATTACATGTGATTCCCTTGCATCAAATTTTCTCTGCACCACACACCACTACTTGTTAGGCCCATTACTAGTAGGCTGAGTGGTAATGGCCTTCTTGCAAATTTTCACAAAATGTCCATATTCATGGAAAACCTTGCATTTGAAGGGGAGTTGTTCATAATCTAGTTGTTGCACATGCTACCAATTGTCCAGAGAAATGAACACCACTTTAGGAATTCCTTTTTCAAGGTCAAATTCAACACAGATTTGAGTGCATGAGAACATGTTTTATTTTAGTTCCGCCCAATATAGCGACCCAAGGAGTTTCCTATTCACTAGAGGGCATCATCACTCCAATAATGTAGAGGGAGATGAGGTAAATCATCCAGACATGAAAAACAAAAGGAACATCATTCTTTGGATTGAAGTTAGGAGTCCATTTATTCAAGTACATCCCTCTTGCACCTAGAAAGTAAGGCCCCCTATGGAATATCAGATCTCTATCTTTCTTCTGCTCAAAGAGAAAAGCATAAATCCTCTCCCACAAAAAAAATGGCTAAGAGAACCCTTGATGAGAGGGACCGAATTTTTTTGCAACCATAATGTAGCAGATTTAGGAGAGGGCTAGAGATGAGTAAATTGGTAGATCAAACCATGATTCGCAAGAGCCAAGGCCTTCTTCCTGGATGTGGAGGGGGGAAGATTGATTTTTGGCATATTATCTAGCTTTTTGATGAAGCGAGAGGGTTCAACCTTCAAATGCTTGACGACCGCAACAACCATAGCATGAAAGGTGCGAGCATCAACATCGAGGGGAGTGCCAACCATCTCGAACAAAACCAACCATCTCAAACAACACCAGAGTGAACCCGAGCTAGGGTTTTTAGCGCACACACAAACTACTCTCTATACATTTAGTCATTTGTCCCATATATATATATATATATTTCAAATTTTATTTCTTTCTAGGTTATAATGTTTGGGGAAACTCTAAGTACTTCCCCTTATTTCAAGGATGATATCCAGAGTAAAGGAGCTCAATATATCACTTGCAAAAATTAAACTTGGGTGGGGAGAATAATAATCATTCCTCCCAACCACACAAGCTAAACCCAATTGACATATCTTTTTCAATATCATATAAAACAATGTAATTTATGATATTAATCAATTTTAATAAATTTATCATTACATTTATCAATATGCTATGATAAGATAATTATCAATGTAATAAAATTAATAAAATTAATAAATTATGTCGATCTAGATATCTTTTTTTTTTTTTTTAAATAAAAAGAGTAGATCCTGTTATATTACCAAAAAGCTATGATAATTATCAATGTAATAAAATTAATAAATTATGTCGATCTAGATATCTTACACTATATTGTTTAATACAATAATTTTAGAAAACTTAGTCGATCAACATATGTTTCTATGTGAAACAAATTATTCAATATTATTTATTATATTTATGCCATGTGTTACTGCTATTCTTTTGATATTAAAACACCTATGGAATGGTTATTTTACTACTCATTAATTACTTTCCATTATCTTGAGTTGGATATATATATATATGGTATATATATATATATATATATATATATATATATATATATATATATATATATATATATATATATAACATGTTATTAATGGGAATAAATGAATAAAAATTAATCATTAAATTATGGTATTTTACATATAATGATTAACATGTTATTAGTGGAAATAAACCAATAAAAATTAGTCATTAAATCATATTAATACCAAATTGGTAAGTGAATGCTTAATATTTCGATTTTTTAATTTATTAGATTAATACCAAACTGGTAAGTGAATGCTTAATATTTCGATTTTTTAATTTATTAGATTGTCATTTTTTTCTCGTGAACTCATTTTATCAATTGAAATTTCAAGTCTCATACCTCACTTTTTTTTCAACTGGAAAATTTCTCATTATATATATTATATAATTTGTGTTCAAAACAGGAGGTTATAATAATAGCTACGAAGAAGTAGAAAATAACTTTCCCCTTTTGTAGTCTTTCAACCAACAAAGTGAGAGAGTTATAATTGGAAGAAGTAGCAAGGAGTATTTTCAAGTATGTAAAAAAACTGATGGAGAGGTTGTATGAGTGGGCTGCTAAGTGGATAAGCTTCAGAAAGATAATGGGGCCTGTGATCAGAGAGGAATCCAACTTTCATGACTAGAAAGTCCGCCGAGGAAATAAGATTGATTAAAATTGATCTCAACATGGGGATAGAAAGAGAGGTGGGCCCTCATGGCCATCTATCCAGAGATGATATGTAATGATTCCCACTTTTTCTTGGAGCACAACCTTTGAGAGAAGATCAACAGATTTATTATGCTCGTGATAAATATGTTTGTAGCTGATTTTTTTAAAAGATGGTTGAAGAAGTCTAATTCTATCCTTCCAAGCCAAGAGGGAGATTGCTTGGAGTTCTCCCTTGCCGCTCAACCATTCAATGACAATAATGGAATCTCCAAGTACCTGTAGGGATTCTATGTAGAGTTTGGATGCTAAGTATAGTGTGCCCTAGACACTTAAAAGTTCTACCTTGGTGTTGGTGCCTGGGCCACAGTTGAAGGTCCATCTGTAGAAGGTATTATGCGTGGTTTTTATTA
This sequence comes from Picea sitchensis, assembly GCA_010110895.2. Classification (NCBI taxonomy): domain Eukaryota; kingdom Viridiplantae; phylum Streptophyta; class Pinopsida; order Pinales; family Pinaceae; genus Picea; species Picea sitchensis. Next base: position 16,118 of record SNQJ01S0051022.1, read on the forward strand.
ATCCTCCAGCTCCACTCAGTGACCCATTTGTCAGCGCAACTCCATCAAACCAAGCAGTAGGGATGTCATCAAGTTCAGGTGCCATTAATAAGCGATGAAGTCTGGGCTTTGTAGTAAGAGTCATTCCAAGAATTGTAGATTCCAAGTGATTTATAAGCTGCGACAGTGGTGGAAGGAGTCCCATTATAAAAAATGGCGTTGTTTCTTTCAAGCCAGATCGTCTAACAAATAATAGATGGTAGATGCATGTGCTTGAGCTCTTTTTGCGCCTAGGTTTTAAAATAGTCCGGGAGTGAATTTCCATCCCAGATAGAAATGAGATTTAGCGTCAATGTAATTATTTGCCAAACCTATCTTGTGAAGGAACAATTAATGAAGAGATGGTTTGTTGTTTTCGAATCTAGACAACATAAGTGGCAAAAGCTCTGACCAGGCCTGCCTTTTTTTAGCAGAACATCCCAAGTGTTTAGTTTGTAATGGGTCAACATCTAGGTAAACAATTTTACCTTGGGTGGAATGCGCCAGGTCCATAAACGTTTTTCCCAGCCTCTGACATTTGAGAGCCAATGCGAATTTGTTATAGCATTATAAACATTTTGGACGGAAAGTTTACCCGAGCAGTCACTCCTCGACCATTGAGGTTGGTCTTCCGTATCTGTGAGGCGGATACCCAAGTATGTGAGAGCTAAACAAAACTTGTTCCAGTCGTGAGCTAAATCTGGATTGAGGCCTAGAGTTGTGTTGGAGATCCAACTGTCCGGTTGATGTTCTGTTCTGGAGATATCTTTAATTTGATATAGGTACCATATGCTGTTTGAATGCATATGTGTTATTAACTGTGGGGAAAGGGAGAATGAAGCATCCATCCCAATGATGCAATCACGACCAAGTTTTATAGTAGAGCCCGAGCCTAGGAGCCAACAAAGCCAACGGGTGGTGATATTTTTCGTTTTCGAGATGTTCCTCCAAAAAAATGAAGTCGGTCTGGGGATGGCTGTCTATGCTAGAAGCCAACTTTTTACCGAGTGGTGGCATAGATATTTGTTAATAATTATAGAATGCCAAATGTTTGGACGAGTCAGGACTCGCCAAAGAGATGTGGTCGCACGTGCTTGACTGAAAAAGATAGGATTTTGAATCCCCCACCCTCCCTTTTATTTTGGCTTAGCCAAGGTAAGTCGGTTGCAGAGGTGTTGTCTGGAGTGTTCGGAGCAGCCAGACCATATGAAGTTAAAGATCAACTTTCGAAGTTTTGTGAGGACCGAAGCGAGAATAGCTGCTAGAGCCATCCAATAGACTGCTTTTCCTTTGAGGACTGCTTTGATTAGTGTAAACCTGCCACCAAAAGAGAGCCACCTTGTGCACCGATGTCCCATTATTTTTTCCACTTTGACAAGTAGCCAATTCCAGTCTAAAGGCTTGTATGAGTCTAATTTTAAATGATAGCCTAGGTAATTGAGACCAGAAAAAAAAAAACCCAGAGAGAAGATATGGGAGAAAATACCTCATACCTCACTTACTCTTCATTGTAAGTAGTATTAGTATTTAACCTATGCTCATTTTAATTGTAGTATAACTTTGATTTCATATTTATTAGATTGGCACTTTTTAAATTGAACTCATTTTATCAATTGAAATTTCAAGCCTCATACCTCACTTATTCTTCATTGTAAGTTGGATTAGTATTTAATCTATGCTCATTTTAATTTTAATTGTAGTATAACTTTGATTTCATATAATTATATTTGTGAAGGTTTAAATCATCGTGAAACCTTTGGATCCGACCTGAAAATTTAACCAAGGTTACTTTTTTTTTTTCCAGAAAAAAATTAACGCAAATTTATATTAAGTATAAATTTTTTTACAACAACACAGAGACATGCAAACAGTCCCCAAAACAGTCCAATAAAATTGGTGATAGGAGGAAGCACCAGAAAAACTGAAATACTAGTAAAAGGCATAAGGGAAATAACACAGTGCCGGCTGAATTACAAGATGGCTGCTGGAGTGATAATCTGCCGAGAAATAAATGCTCATTTCTGGCTGAAAAATGCAATTAGAGACTGCACTCGGTGTCCTTTACCCTTCGCCATCCTGTTAGCGTCGGAAGTCACTCCTGGATTGCAACAGGAGCAGAGCCCGACACCCATCAGTTTAATGTCACGATTTGTTTATAGAGGGATGATCAAATGGAAGAAAACTCAAAACAATATCGTCTCAACTCAAAAACTAGGCCAGGCATGCATGGGCAAGTGAGGTCTTAGATAAACTTCAAACAGTGAGTTGTAATAAGGGTGAGCAGGGGGAAGACTTGTATGAGAAGAGTGCAAGAGTCTGTGATAAACATCAGGTTTCTAACAGACTGGAGAAGAAAGCGTCCAAATGCAAGATCCTCCTACATTCAAACACAGAAGACCAGAGAATACAATAATGTAACAACAAATCCTTTATCATAACATAACTGCAACAATTCATGCGAATCATTCGATCATGAACTCTCTGATATGAGACGAAAACATAGACGGAGTAAGGAAACTGTTTGTCATAAAACAAGAAATCTCAGATACAGATGCACAACCAGGGAATTAGAATGGTTGTTAAAACTTTACAGTAGGGAGCTTTGCTCTACCATCGATCCATACAAGAATGGCGAAAACGCCTACATATACTCAAAACAACAACAACAATAAAATCAAGACGTTGCATTAAACACATTGTGTCTGCATGGCTTCTGACAATCTGCAGCTGCAGTCTCCGAATGATCGTGCACCTATGGCAGATGCAATCGAAATCCTGACAGTTCCGTGGGCGAATCGACGTGCCTTTAATTCGTCGCCGAACTTTCCCATTATGGAAGAGGCGATGTCTAAACACCACCAACCGCTTCAATAACTGCTTCATTGGAATTGAGGATGGCCCGACCAACTCAACACCTCTGCGACGTGGAAGACCCTTCGCGCTGCCACCTGGATTAGCTGAACGACCTGATGAATAGGCGTGGAGGCCAGCGCGAAGGATGGGCGCATGACGAGAGTGGTGGCACCAACACTATGATGGTGAGGTATGAAGTGATGATGTGTGAGAGAGGTTACAGGGGAAGACACATGACGGAAGGAAAAAAGCGGAGGGGGGCAGGAGATGAGATATAATGGGCACATTTTAGTGGGAGGCTGACGTGGAAGGAAGCGGAACGCATGGCAGGCGGTGAGTGGATGATGAGATGGGGAAGGGACCACACAGACCAGAAGAGGGGCAATGGATAAATGTCGGAGGATGAGGGGGGGCTAAAGGGAGCGATTCTCATCGCACGGACAGGTGGGAAAAGATGACAAGATGACACAATGAGAAAGGGGGCCCCACGTTGATTAAACACAGAAAGATAAAGGATGTCCAGATTGCCCATGCGTCGTTGATCCGGGTGCTATGATCTTAGCCGTTGGAGAGATGCGTCCTAGGTTCCGGACCCCCCCCC
>SNQJ01S0051022.1:19599-39916 GCA_010110895.2 Picea sitchensis
TTTTGTTCATGGTATTGATTACCATAACATCCTCTGGTTCAACCCAATCTAGAACAATGATTGTGGTATCGAGCCTTTTTCCAAAGATCTTATCTCTAGAATTTTTCTTAACTTCACAAGTACTTTCTTCATGATTTTCTTCACAAAAGTTACACCAACTACGAGACATAATGGCCTTTAGTTGAAAAGTATTTTCATTAGTATTCCTAAAAGGCACCGAGGAAGAAGAAGATTCCCCAGAGGTGGGCGAAGAAACACTTCCCTTTCATTTGTAGGCTATCATCCTATTTTTCATATCTTGCACGAGTTGTAGGAGGGAAAACATATATGTTTGCTTGACCGAGTCCCCTTTAGGGAGACCCGTTCTTTCGAGTTGTTCCTCATATTCTAGACAAGTATGAAGAGCGGAACCAATATTATCAATATCCTTTTCTTCAAGTCTATGACGATAAGGGGAAGGTAGCGCATTATAATAATGTATGAAAGCAGCCTGATTTTGGGGGCGGATTAGTTCAGGGATTTGATTATATAATTTGGTGAAGCGAAGGTTAAAAGACTTGATGGTTTCACCATCTTTATAGGAAATATTTTTGTATTCCTTTAACTGCTCAGCTAGACTCTTGGACTGTCCATTAGTGGACTTGAACCAATAAACTAATTCTTCCCATGTGGAAAGAATTTTGGGAGGGAGATAAAAAAAATATGCCGCAACTTTACCTTCGAGGGAGTTGACAAATAAACACATGCAAGTGTCGTTATCGTTAGCCCCAATATTATGACAATAATTAGAAAATTCTACTAGGTGTTCATTTGTAGTGACAATACTATTTCCTGAAAGCCTAAGTAAATGCTCCTTAAACTTTGGTAATGGATGAGTAGTAGGTGCTAGATTTAAGGGAGAAGACATGTGTCATGGGGTAGTTGTAGCATCTTCTTCGAACTGGAAAAGCCCATATTTCTTTATCACTTTAGTAGGATTGGTAGTGGATTGAACAGGGACCCGATGACTGTATATAATACCAATTACCGATGAAGATGAAGGTTGGGAGGAGGAGGCACCTCTGGTTCCACTACCACTACCCACATATGTCAGGTTGAAGGTAATAGGTATAAGTGATGAAGGTGAACTAGCAAAATCAGATAAAGTTCTCCTTAGAGCATTTTATTGTGTTGATAAAACAATTTTCTTGTGTTGATGAAGAATCCATCTTGGAAAATATGGTTCAATTCCTGTGGACCAACATCAAAATGTATGGAAAATCGAGGTCTTTTATGACCCCTTTGCCAATTTTATTTGCCTCTATTGCCTCTACCATTACTGCCTCGAATGAAGAAGCTCATCTTGAAGAAATGTTCCATTTAGTTACAAAAACTCTCGACAATCCATTCATCAATACCCTACCTAAATAAAATCAAAGGTTGGCTCTATCATTCACAACAAAAGCATACACAATCCATCTATCCATCCATTAACTTCTCAAATCAATAATTAACTACTATTGAACAGGGAATGATAGGGATATTGGGAAGATGAGGGGTTGATAATGAACGGAAATTGGTAGCATGGATGGGAACCCCCAACGGATATTGTTCAAGCAAACATAGATGCAACTTCCATATAAAAACAATATTTCCATTTATCAATTTTCAAACGCCAGTCACTTCCTTTTCCTTTTTATTATTTCTTTTAAAATGCCATTCATAATAACATAACAGGGAATAAAAAATGAATTTGGGAAGATGGTGGGCTTGTAAGGAGTGAAAAGTGGTATAATGAACGAGAAATGAGATGGACATTGTTCCATGAAATAAAATAACATTTTCTCTTTAAAATGGCATACCCTTAATTGCCAAAAAACATTTTTAACTATAGACAATCTCAAGGTTCAAGACACAACAACTTCCATATCAAACCCAAAGCATAAGTCCAGAATTGTCAAACTCAACCATTTAATTTCTATCTTTTCTGCATTCATGTTTAATCAAACAACAACACAATTTATGTACATAATGTACATAATTCCAACTAACAACGACCATGTTCAGATTACTTAGAGCATACATGGGGAGGCCGAGGAAAAGAACATGCCATCGAAATTAATCATTTACATCAACCAAATTTAATTGTTGTACAATGGACTGGGTTCAAGACCCTTTATTTTATTAGTTGGTCACCCTTTCTTCTTCTAACAATCAAATAACTCCAAGCAACGCAGAGCCAAAACAATTATAACCAATTTCTTCCCATTGTACAATTTATTTCTTTTTATTTGCAGAGCTCTTTTCATATGATGGACTATCAAAATAATCATTCCATCAATTAAAATAAACCACATCAAGCACACAATGGAGTGTACCATAAGCCAAAAATATTTTCATCATATGAGGCTGGTATATACTTTCAGTAATTGCTATGTGACAGGCTAGGTTTGAAACCCTGATGTTCTTTTTTTATTTTTTATTCACTATACAGCTTTCAAAAACAACCAAGACTACTGTCGGTAGTAAACCGATGAAACAAGGAGTTATGCAAGTAATGAATATCTCTACTGTCGGGTCAACACATAACCATTTCAAAATCCAAGTTCAAGTCCGCAATAGTCACGACAAGGGAGAACGAGGTCTGAACAACCAGGTGGGTGAGACAATTCCGCAAGAGCGATTTGTAACTTGAAACCAAAACCTCCAACAATTTTACAACAAGGTTTGACACAGTCTCCAATCTTCAATTTTATTTATATTTTTGAACGCGAAGTCTCCAATCTTCCATGGCAGGGGAATAAACTATTTTTTCCTTTTTTCATGGAAAAAATGCATCCATAAGTTATATTGCCTTGCCACCTTTGTAATAAATAGTTTATCAGATACATGATATGCGAGAAAAGAAGGATTTTCTTTCGAGTAAAATATCCTTATGACACTTTGATTCTCCATTTATTCTATTGTCCCCTTTTTCTCTAAAAATTTAGTAGCTTGATCAAATATCCTTGAACTGTTTTCGCCCAACAATTGTTTTTTGAAGATTGAAACAAAATTATTATAAACTTCATAGAAAAACAGAGGGGTATTATGTCTCCATAATGCCTAATACCAAAAGATAATTGGATCTGTTTCGCAATTCACCCTCTTACTTATGGTTAAGTTAGGAATTGACAACATTTCACAATAGAAAATATCAAATAAGAGGCCATAAATCATTTTCTCTCCTTTTTATAGTATGTTAATTGGGACGAGATTTCGATAGAAATGAGTTTTCCCCAATAAAAAATGGCATGTTCCTATAATGTAAAATACATAATATAAAAAATCATGCGAGAGATATAAGTAGTGCTTTCCTGACCTGTCAACCTGATAAATAGCCATGCAATTTCTTGATAAGGGTTTTTAAAAGACTCAACCCAGATTCTGGTTATATCTACTGGGATAGATGCAAAATTCTCCAAATATTCCGGCAGGAGGTCAAGCCCATTGTTATGTTTCTTCAAGAATTGTCTGCAATCTTCACATTTGAAAGTAAGAGTTGACTCTGGCAACTTTAACATCTTGCGAAAAAATTGAGGTGAAAGACAAATCAGAGAATGATCTTGGAGCTATATAATCCTTTGACTTGGCACATACCTGTCCACACACCATGAAATGAGTTCCTTACAATCAAAAACCTTAGGAACACACCCAGTGTGAGTGATTCCATATGCCCAAATTACATTTTTCTGTGCAGGAGGAGAGGAATAATACAAATATGCTCTTGACCAATGGAATTTCTAGTCTTCACGAACAAATATATTCAGAGTATCACCACAAAACTGTTGTCTAGCTGATGCTACCATAGGTTGATGTGACTATTTCTTCAGCTAGATGATAATCTCAAATAAATCTTTTCAGAAAGATAATGATAATTTAATCCCTTGGCAAATGAAGATTTAATGATATTTAAATAGTAATTCCTCGAGCCTTTTTCCATTAATGACGAGCTTTTCGGGGCTTGCACAACAGTTGTTAGAATTAAACAATACTTAATGTGTATCGAGAAAAGCAACCAAATGGTGGGGATGGACGAGAGAGATTTTGAATATAAAACTTTTCATGAATCCTCCAACGCGAGAACCCACGGTTGTATAGATGATAAAAAATATACTAAGTGTAGAAAAACAGTCGTTTGGACTCGCATGCAAGAGGAATAAAATACTTTGGAGCTTGGCACCCGCAACAAGGTTGATGGTCAAAATGTAGATCACAGAACTTGGGGTGCAAAGTGAAGGTCACGAAAAATGGAGGATGAGGGCTTGAACCCACAAACCCGCGAAACTGAAAAATGGCCAAGTGTCAAAAAAGAACGTATGAGATGAGCAAGTGGGTGGAATGAAAGCCCACCAACTCGCGAACCCACAAATCACTGAAATATGACTAAAGGGAGAGAAGAAGGGATAAAAGAAAAAATGAGATAAGGGGAGGTGTATAAGAGGGAAGAGAAATGGAAAAAAGTAGAGAAGAAAGAATGTGAAAGGAAAACAAGGAAGCACAAACTAATCTCAACATGTCCTTCCTTAGTGTCCATAGGGGTTTTGCCACGTTCTTCATTGCCATTGACCATATTATCTTTGCTAGGGGAAGTTGTTCCATGATTGATTGATGTTGAGATTGAATGTAGTGGATGAGCGAGAGACTTTAAGTGTTGTATTTCAAGCTCCATTTCATCCATCTTCCATGTCAAGGAGGCCAAAGAAAGCTCAAATTCTCCCAATTTTGATGAAAGTTTCTAGATCACAGAGCAATTGGTTTGAGAAATCTCCTCATGACGTCAAAGAATTTTCTTGAATTCGTTCCAAGAAGGGTCCATCTTTGTCCATTGTAACAAATAGATAGAAAAAATCCACCCCCTACGCCCAGAAATAACAGACAAGGGAAAATTTGCACAACGAAAAGAAACCACTCGAATTAAGAGACAAACATTACTGTAACCAGAAGATAATGGTTGGTAAACTATGAGAAACCTGAAAATAGTAATAAATAGGACCATAATCAAACAATCACCTCCCATTGAAGACAATAATAAGGCCTTGAGTGCCAATGACCAAAAAGGTAATGAACCCCAAGAACAAACACCCGTCGAGGTTTGAAATTGAGAAAAATCATGCACCGTACCATTGAAAGAAACCCTTCCATGCACTAGAGAAGAACGAGCCATATCTGAGTAGACAATCCACATAAAGGTCCAGAACAAAAATTTAATTAAATTCCCATCCTAAAAAAATAAATCCTCAAGTATGTGAGGATAACATATCACACCATCACTATCTATCCACACGAGAAGGATGGGGTTTGTCTGCACAAAAAAAGAGGGGGGCTTGACTATGGTATGTGTTAGTCCCTAAAGTTGCACTTGACCGTGAGAGGGAAAACTAGGGCATCATCAAGTTATTGCAATGGTTTTGTAAATATTTTTTTGAATAGGTTTTAGAAATTGGTTGAAAGCTGGCTCAAGGATTCAATAAAATATATAGCTCAATGTAAAAGCAAGTAAACATCCCACTGGCTTAGTAAATGACAATCACTTTAACAGATCAGAAGATGAGGTAAATAAATAAATGGAAATATGTGAGTCTCCAATTTGTCAACTCACACATGGATTTCTCATTCCAAAATATCATTAAGAAACACGAACATGTACTTGAAAACAATCTTAATTATGAATAAAAACAATAAAATTTTCATTGTGTCACTCACAATCAAGAAATCATATGCTTTGCAACAAAATAAATGTGTTCAAGTAAGAAAAGAAAGAGATAACAATATGAAAATAAGATTTGACCATCATAATGCCTTTTCCATTTAGTGCCAATATGAAAAATTGTCTTGTGTTACAGTGGAGTCTTTACAAAATATCCCTTGAATTCCCCAACTAATTGACCCTCATACAATCTCTCTTGTGTCTATTTAAAGTACATAGAGTATTCCTATAGATCCTATTTTCTAGTTTACAATTTTCTAATAGGATCATGTTAATGCCTATTTACTAGGAAAATTAGCTCAAACGAGCACTTATAATGCCTATATAGTAGAGGGCTCAACAACCAATCCAAATATAGATCAGGAAATAGTCTTTACAAAACTGGCAAATCCCACAAAAATTGGAAACCTATCTTGTTGAGTTGTTCCATCCAAGATATAAAAAAGTTTCATTTGAATCAAGCATTATGAATCAAACTATTCATCTTTACTTATTGAGTAATAGCATCGAACAATCAAAACTGAAGCAAAGTCTTCATGAATCATCATGGTATGATGACTGGAATAGCCCCGATGTCTCTCCATTTAAGCTTGGTTGTTAGCACAACATTATGCCAATATAACCTGATATTGGATTCTCTTACCTCTTTAAGCAATGCCTTCTGTTATTTTCTTTTCCTTTTAAAATCCCGTATCTTTTCTTGTTGTTTGGCATTCCATTGCTCAACAAAAGCTTTCTCTTTTTTCAATTGCTTTATCATACTCTGCAACTCCTTTACTCTGTCTTTTTCATTCCTTTCTTTCACTTTAAGTTTTGGATATTCCTCTACAGGGGTAGGTAAATTCAGATCTATAACAGCTTGAGATTTTCTTAATTTAATCACATATTTTGAAGATAGTCCAGAACTAAGATCTTCATCCTCAGTGCTATCAGAATATCTGGTTTCTGGAAAATATTGCATCTGGTCTGGTGCTGAAAAAAAAGATCATTTATGTCATCATAAGCTGCATATGTGCCATCTACTTTCATTTTTCTTGTTTCTTCTTCAAGTCCTCAGATTCTTTCTATGTTTTGTGTAAAAAAGATGCCACTGCTTGTTTTTTGATCTCCTTCTTAGAATCCTCTGAATTATCTTCTATAATTATAAGATTCTCCTTCTTGATGGAAGGATGAAACATTTCTTTTGAATTCAGTCTAAATTTATTAGCATCTCTGGTGGAATTCCTCCTAGGGAATTTAGGTACAAGTGTTTTCTTTTTGCTCTGTTTTTTACCCTTTGTATTCTTCTTACCTGTAGATTGTTGTTTCTGTTTGACTGGAGTCTGAACTAGGCTTGTGATGTAATCCTCATATTCATCAATTTCCCTCTTTATATCTAGATCAGGATAGCTGTCAATGTCTTCATTCGTTTTAGGCTTTTTACCTCGACTAGTAGTGCCTTTCTCATGATCTTCACCTATAGGCAAATCACCAATAACTTGCCGTGTTTGTAATTTTATATTTCTAGCTCGAGTTACCCTAGTTGTAGGTGACTCTTCTTTTATTAAGACTTCAGTGGCTTGAGGAGTCTGTTTCTCCTTTACATGTTTCTTCCCCTTGACAGTTTTGGATTTAGTTGACTATAAATCTGGTTTTAAGGACTGGATTAACCAATCCCAAGATCGTTGGACTTCATTTAAGGAGAAGACTACTAATGTTCTAATTAAACCTTGATGAAAAATAATGATTTTTGTTGTAGAAGGATGAGATTGGATCCTCTTAGACATCTTGGATAAAATTTTTAACAGAAAATAGGGTAAGTTAAGAGGACAATCACCATTTATATGAATCAACAATATGATATGATAGAGATAAACAAAGGAAAACTTGCCCTCACATGTAATGTACATGTGGATAATTAGCAAGGAAGTATGCCATTCCTTCCTTACCCAACTGTGTGGTATACCCTTGCTTCAGTTAGGGTTTTGCTTCTCTGGAATTAGAAACTGATTTACAAATCCATGACCACATTCTCCTTCTTCCACCATCTTTCCCCATACACTGACAATCTGCAAGCTTTATCAATAGAATGTTTTGTCACATGCATAAGAAGTTTTCCAACCACATATTTGAAGCCATCAAAATTATGTTCAAAAGCCATCAATATCTGTTCATCATGCCCCTGGAATGTCGAGAAAAATTCGAACCAACCAACATCCTTGAATTTCCGCGCCATCTGAGGGAATGCTTCGAGCAATTCTCTCCCTTCGGGCTCTAGTCTGATTATCTAGCCACTCTTTTTGGGTGCCATATCGCTGATATGATCTTGTAGACAATTCTAAGAAGATTGATGGTTGAATCATCAATTCCCGAGATCTGTTAAAAACTAGAAGTTATCCCTTTGTCTACAATCCTTGCATAAAATAACACACATACTAAAATAGGAAGGTGATGATTTAATTCATGATAATCAGATGTGTTGATTTGATGCAGGTATGGCGAGTACATCTCAATCCTTCGTATATAGCTGCTATCATAAAAATAGCAACCCGAAATAGATCATAGATAGGAATGCAGATCCTCTAATCACGATTTGAAAGGTTAGGACACGATATTGGCAGGGTGGAGCATGCAAAACAATGATTATTCCTGGCTCTGTAGGAATAACGTTATTCTTGCAATGCTTTTTCTGACTTGGCAAGTTTTACAAATTCAAATAATGAAATGACAAGTGATGTGACAAAAAATTATCATATCAAATCCTAATCTTTAAAAACCTCAAAAATCATTTAAAAAGTGCAATAAAGATTGAAAAATAATCTTCCAAGCCAAGAGGTTAAAACAATTTTTTTGACAGAAAATGATGAAAAAGGAGAAGACATGGACTAGGGACACTCACTTGATCAAAAACAAGGTTAGAGACTAACAGTATGGGAAAATCCCCCCTTACCCCATTTAAACTAATAACGCCTCTATCCAAACTTGTGCACAATTTTCGCATTTGATTTGCAAGGGAATTAAGTTCCCTCTTAACATGATAAATTTTGAATTCAACAAATCCTTCAATAAGGGACAATGTGAGGGAAATAATTCCATTGAAAACATTACTTTCAGACTGTCTTTTCATGTTTATCACTCGTACTACCATCATGGAGTCCCCAAAAGCCGTAATTTTGGCAATGTTTCTCTCTTTATCTATAGACACTCCCTCATATAAGGCGTAAGCTTCAATAATTTTATTTCAAACCAATACAAGTCCCCAAGTGTAAGAGGATATGCTATTTCCTCTGAGATCAAGAAGACTCCCCCTGACACCTGCCACCCTAGGGTTATTTCGAGAGGCTCCATAAAAAAAGAGAGAATGGACTTCCTGCATTATCAACCACACTTTGAAATCCTCCATCGATTTCCTGATGGCCCACTTTGGAAGGGGAACTGATTTTCCCACAAATGAGAGAGGAATAGTGGCAAGTTTAAAGTTATTCAGCCAAAATGCTTCATAGGGCTCCAAGATTTTATCTTACTGATGCATGCGAAGATGCATCTACTCAACACAAAGAGAAGTGGATTTGATTGCCAACTGACGAGGAGGGATCAATTCTTCTTTAAAGATCAATTTTCTCCTTGCCAACCAAATTTCCCAACACATATATTTTAGAAAGGCCATCCAAAGATGTTTGAAGCAAGGTTTGTGTTGATAACTACCCCTGTACCTTTGTCTCCATTGGGAGAAGAATTATTTACAATTAGAGGGCCATTCAACAAGGAAGAAGAGGTCACCAAGGGAGAAACTCTAGGTAGACAAAGTATACTTGCAGTGAACAAAATATGCTAAATATTTCCCTCATCTTGTTGGCATAAGGCACAATGTGATGGACCAACAATGCCACTCTTATTGAGATTTTAATAAGTTAATATTCTCCCATGAATAAGGATCCAAATGAAATAATTGATATTTAGAAACCCATTAGAATGACAAAATTTCATCCACAGAGCTGAGTAGGTAAAAGAGTTAAATATGTCCTGAAAAAAATGGAATCCTTTGTTTACAAAGAAGAGGGAGGCCCCATAGGTCTGAGTGTCTTTAATGAACAAGTTCTGAGGAGCACACCCATGCAATGTGCGGAGGAGGAGGGAAGATAGAGGTTCCAATGGGGGGAGGAAAGGGTGCAAAAATCCAACCAACCCATGACCTGAAAGAGGGATTCCATGAAGAGATATTAAAATAGGGTAGAAAAGACATGATCTAACATCCAAATTCGAAGTGGAGCTAGGTCCACATGAAGGGAGAGACGGTTCGTCCCTAGGATAGAGTCCTACCAAATTTTAATTAACTTTCCATTACCCATAATCCATTTAAGTTGTTTATTGATGGCTAGGAGAGCCAAAATAACAATATTGAAGATTGGGGAGCCTTTTTCCACTCGTAGCGGTCACTCTAGACATCTCATCCTAGGACATTGAAAATATTTATTCTATATACCTCATTTCCACCATAGCAATTTCCTTGTAATGATCTACCATACCAATTTTTCTCCCATGACAATGTTCATAAACTCTGGGTCTCTGAGTCCCAACCCTCATGGGGATTTCTTACTTGCTACAATTGACTACATGGAATTTTTTCCCATTTGACTTCCCTCCTTGTTAGATAAATTACCCGATCTTTGTCGAGATCAAGTTAGTTATGCCTTTTGGAGCTATCAGGGTAGAATACTGATAAAGGGGCAGAGTTGAGAAGACTTCTTTGATGAGGATGATTCAACCATCTAGATTAATCCATTGGGAGCCCCATTGAGTCAATTTCATATTAATCTTTTCAAGAATATGCACCCAGTCTTGAGAGGTAGAGCACTTTAGAGAAATATGAATGCCTATATATGAAAAAAAGGTCCAATCACCAACAACAGGAAATCGAAAAATTCAAGAAATGGTTTGCATTACCTGAGCACTAGCATTCCAACCCATAATTTGGAATTTCTAATGGTTAATTGCTCCCCCATAGGCTTCGAGAAAGGAATCCAGAACCTGTTTGAACCTTGTAGAAATAATTTGAGAGGCTCCTCCTAGAAACAAAGTGTCATCTATGAATCACAAATGATTGATAATTTTAACTCCACGTACCATCTGTAGACCAGGAAGATTGTGAATGTCACATTCATGCTCAAGCTTACAGAGTAAAGAGTCGACCATAATGATGAAAAGCAGAGGGGAAAGAGGAAAATATTGATGCAGTCCTCTACCAATCTATACGAATTTTTTTGGTTGTCCATTGACAAGGGGTGTAATCCAAGGATCACTATTACACGAGGCTATCCATTTTATGAAGTCCAGACTAAAACCAAATTTCTCGAGAACTTGTAAGAGAAAAGAATGATGAACATGGTCAAAAGAGTTATCCATATCAAGTTTAATCACCATGCCTTCTCCTTTGGTCGAGAAGCTTAAGTGAATGGCTTCTTGGAATAGGAATATAATATCAATGATTTTCTTATCATGCATGAACCCACCTTGATTAGGAGAAATTACCTTGGTAAGATTTTTTTTTAATCAAGAAACAATTATTTTTCATTAGAATTTTATAGGAGGAATTACAAAGAGAAGTAGGCCTAAATCCATTGAAGGAAGAAGGGTTGGTTTCTTTAGGGACTAAGGCTAAGAATGATGAGTTTGCATTACCCCACAGACTAAAATATTTGTGAGAATAATGGAACATTCTTATAATATTAGACTTTATGAGATCCCATAAATGTTTGTAAAAGGATATGGGAAACCCATCTGATCTGGGAGCCTTGTTTGGACCCAAGCTCCAAATAACTGCAAAGACCTTAGCTTCCTCTATGAGTTGGTTCAAGATTCGATTGTCCTCTTCAGAGATGATAGTTGGAATATCCTCTAAGATAGATTTTGTGTTTTGAATGGTTTCCACGTCTTGTTGGGAGAAGAGACCGACATAAAAAATATGGGTTGCCACCTTAATACTCTCAAAATTAGAGAGTCTAGAACCATCTTCCATAGTGATGGATGCCACATTGTTTTTTGAGAGGCACGAATGAGCTTGTTTACGGAAAAATTTAGTATTCCTATCTCCCTTTTTAAGCTATAAACTTTGAGATTTTATACACCAATATTCCTCCTCCCTTTTAATCTCTCTTTGTATTTGAGTTTGAATTTGTAATTCTTCTTAATTCAATTGGTATGATAGATAATTTTCTTCCATTAACAGTTGAAGAGAGTTTATCTTACCCTTTAACTCCTCTGAGACCATGGAGGTGGGGTTGAAGGAAGTTTTGGCCCAACATATGAGAGAGCATTTAACCATGATAAGCTTTTGTTCCCAAATGAAGACATGAGTACCGAGAACCCAAGTGTCCAAGCATTTGCAACCAAACGATCCACATTAGGCAAGCTAAGGTAGAAGGGAAGAAAACGAAAGGGAAGGGGACCATAGTTAGGGAGATGGTGAATATGAAGAGAAATGGGCTTATGATTATAAGTCAGGGAAGGAAGAATAAAGGATTTGAGGGAGGAATTAGCAGAAAGAAAGTGACCATGGAAAAGAAACCAATAAAGACAGGCAACGATATGGCCATGCCCAAGGCACTTATTAGTCCAAGTGAATTTACCTCTAACAGAAATCACATCAATAAGATCCCAATCGACTATTATTTCTTCCATTCTGTCTCAGCAAGGGCCTCTGCTATAAAACCCCCACTTTGTTTTGAATTGCTCCTGATTGTATTGAAGTAGTCGGCAAGGATGCAATCCAAAGAAAATCCCGAAGACTCAAGATAGAGTTCCAATAAGTCGGCTTATCTAGAGGGTTAACTAACATATAGATAATGATAACCCCAAAAAATTTATTATTATAGACAAATTTAAACTTACTTAAAATCCAATGAGAAGTTTGAAGGGAAAAAACCAAGCAAACCTCACACTTGTTCCAAAGGGTGCAAAGGCCTCCAGATGTACCCCTAACATATTCTACATTATATTCCCACTATTTTATCATTCCGAGAGGTGTTTTCCTAATGTCATATGCTTTCATTTTAGTCTCATGGAGCATAAGAATAGATGACTTATCATTATGAATTAGATCTCCGGTAACAAA
Source organism: Picea sitchensis (assembly GCA_010110895.2). NCBI lineage: Eukaryota > Viridiplantae > Streptophyta > Pinopsida > Pinales > Pinaceae > Picea > Picea sitchensis. The sequence goes on from SNQJ01S0051022.1 coordinate 32,418, forward strand.
GGATTTTGGAGTGTCTCCTAAGACCATGCAATTCCAAGAGACAATAATCATTATTTTGAATGGTTATGGGAAGAACTCCCTTTGGTTGATGCATTGCTGCTAGAGAATTTCAGCGACTTAGAAGACCCAAGCATTTTTGTGATGGTATGATGGGATCCTAGCAAAATAACTTTATTTGCTTGTTCCTCTTGTAGACTTCGTGAATCCTTCCATCCTGATCTTCTTGGCAAATTTTCCTCAGAAGCCCTTTCATATTGCTCCTCATCAACTAAGTAATCAATATCATAATCTCTAGCTTTAGGATTTGAAAAGGTTACCTTAACATCTTTAAAATTTTCCACTTCTTTCAGACCCAAGTCAATAGAGGTTGTGTTCTCATGTAAAGGGTTTTCATTAATAATCTTCTTCTCTTGTCTTGTTTTGTGAATTACCTTTTCTTTAGTAGAGGGTGACCTAGAAGAGGGTTGGACTAAAGGAGGATCCCTATGGCTAGAATTCAAAGCTACATCCATAAATAAGTGGTCGTCTTCTTTATCTGTCATTTGAGATAGGGCTTCAAAGCTGTTTTTTTGAATCACTTATGTCGAAGAGTTGGGGATACTAGAATATTTAGGGGGATTGACCTGACTAGATGGAGGGGGATCGACAAACGATCCGAGACCAGATGCATTACATGTGATTCCCTTGCATCAAATTTTCTCTGCACCACGTGCCACTACTTGTTAGGCCCATTACTAGTAGGCTGAGTGGTAATGACCTTCTTGCAAATTTTCACGAAATGACCATATTCATGGAAAACCTTGCATTTGAAGGGGAGTTGTTCATAATATAGTTGTTGCACATGCTACCAATTGTCCAAAGAAATGAACACCACTTTAGGAATTCCTTTGTCAAGGTCAAATTCAACACAAATTTGAGTGCATGAGAACATGTTTTCTTTTGGTTCCGCCCAATATAGCGACCCAAGGAGTTTCCTATTCACTAGAGGGCATCATCACTCCGATAATGTAGAGGGAGATAAGGTAAATCATCCACACATGAAAAACAAAAGGAACATCATTCTTTGGATTTAAGTTAGGAGTCCATTTATTCAAGTACATCCCTCTTGCACCTAGAAAGTAAGCCCCCCTATGGAATATCATATCTCTATCTTTCTTCTGCTCAAAGAGAAAAGCATAAATCCTCTCCCACAAAAAAAAATGGCTAAGAGAACCCTTGATGAGAGGGCCCAATTTTTTTGCAACCATAATGTAGAAGATTTAGGAGAGGGCCAGAGATGAGTAAATTGGTAGATCAAACCATGATTCGCGAGAGCCAAGGCCTTGTTCCTGGACATGGAGGGGGGAAGATTGATTTTTGGCATCTTGTCTAGCTTTTTGATGAAGCGAGAGGGTTCAACCTTCAAATGCTTGACGACCGCAACAACCATAGCATGAAAGGTGCGAGCATCAACATCGGGGGGAGTGCCAACCATCTCAAACAACACCAGAGTGAACCCGAGCTAGGGTTTTTAGCGCACACACAAACTACTCTCTATACATTTAGTCATCTGTCCCATATATATATATATTTCAAATTTTATTTCTTTCTAGATTATAATGTTTGGGGAAACTCTCAAGTACTTCCCCTTATTTCAAGGATGATATACAAAGTAAAGGAGCTCAATATATCACTTGCAAAAATTGAACTTAAGTGGGGAGAATAATAATCATTCCTCCCAACCACACAAGCTAAACCCAATTAACATATCTTTTTCAGTATCATATAAAACAATGTAATTTATGATATTAATCAATTTTAATATGCTATGCTATGATAATTATCAATGTAATAAAATTAATAAATTATGTCGATCTAGATATCTTACACTATATTGTTTAATACAATAATTTTAGAAAACTTAGTCGATCAACATATGTTTCTATGTGAAACAAATTATTCAATATTCCATCAACATATGTTTCTATGTGAAACAAATTATTCAATATTATTTATTATATTGAATGCCATGTGTTACGTTAATTTTTTAATATTAAAACACTGTCAAAATTAAAATTTAAGAATAATACTATTTGGTTACTCACATCGTTTGTGATATATATATATATATATATATATATATATATATATATAATTAATGTTATTAATGAGAATAAATGAATAAAAACTAATCATTAAATTATGGTATTTTACATATAATGATTAACATGTTATTAGTGGAAATAAACCAATAAAAATTAGTTATTAAATCATATTAATATCAAAGTGATAAGTGAATGCTTAATATTTCAATTTTTTAATTTATTAAATTGACACTTTTTCTCGTAAACTCATTTTATCAAACTCATTTTATCAATTGAAATTTCAAGCTTCATACCTCACTTTTTTTGAAAATTTTTCATTATATATATTATATAATTTGTGTTCGAAACAGGAGGTTACAATAATAACTCTTTTTTCAACTGGAAAATTTCTCAATATATATTATATAATTTGTGTTCGAAACAGGAGGTTACAATAATAGCTACGAAGAAGTATAACTTTGATTTCATATAATTATATTTGTGAAGGTTTAAATCATCGTGAAACCTTTGGATCCGACCTGAAAATTTAACCAAGGCTACTTGACATGGTAATGTGAATGGTCACACCTAAATTATTTATTTATTTTGACCAATTGCTTTCGGTCAACATGACGAAGTGACAATTTGTTTGACTTGACATCTTTAATGGGTAGAAATGTCTCACAATGTTACATATGTTGTCGTTTTAGATAAAAAAAATATGAATTACAATGTTAAATATTTCGTTCAAAAAGGCTAAAAAAGGCATGGGTGAGGATTATTTATTTTTTCAAAGTCACTTACAATTTGTATATGAAGCAAACCACTATAACAATTATTGATGTACAATTATGACAAGCACAAGCATGTCATGGGTGACATTAACAACACCTTGCTTTCATCGATCTAGCAAGACACGTTTAACCCTTTTATTTATTTATTTTATTTTTTAATAATAAATTATTAATATTTTATTTTTTTACAAAATTATATGCTCATACATGAAATCTATTTATTTATTTTATTTTTTTAATAATAAATCATTAATATATTTTTTTACAAAATTATATGCTCATACATGAAATCCAACTATTAACTTTTTTGAAAATCACTATAATTTTTTTTGAAAATTACTTGTTATGTTTTGTAGTATATTAAAATTTAAAATTTATATATAAACTATTTATTATAATATGAACAATAAAATAAATTATTAAAAGAAATACATTTCTATAAAAAATTAATTAATTTTTTTATAAAATATTTTGATAGAATAAATAATTAAATTAGTGGAGTATAATATTTGTTGACAACATTTTCCATATTGAATACAATAAATAAACATTTGAAATATAAAATTTAAAAGGAATAGAAATATATAATTTTGTGAAATTTGACAATCAAGATAGATGTTTATTTGTCTCTTTAATGTATAATAGTTTGTCTTAAGACATTGTGGTCACACTTGGAAGGAATTTATAATAGATCAATGAATTATTATCAAAATTGTTGGACATTTGCATCTTCAGACAACCATTCTCCACAAGAAAGTTTAAGAAGACCTATCCATACCACTATAGAAGCCCTAGGAAAAAGTTGAAGACTCAAGAAGAGAAGTTGGCCCCGCAGGAAAAATAATAATAAAATTGAAGACCCAGAAATAAGAAGTCGGCCCTAGACTGGCACCCAGATCAATATAAATACAAGACTGGCTCATTTCATTTTGACAGGCAATCAACTCCTTCTGTAGTACACACAAGGCAGTTGCAGCTGCAGTTTTGGCAGTTTTGCTAATTTTGGGTTACTGGGTATCTTGGAGAGTGCACCACACTTGGAGAAGCTCTTGCTTGGTTATTCTTGGTCATATTATTGAGGAACTAGGTCTTGGTGATGCTTGCCTTGGGGAGGATCTTCTCTGTATGGTATTTTGGCTATTGATGGCGATGTATTAGTAATATCTTGGAATTCTTCTAGAGAAAGGTTGATGGGTTTTCTCCCAACTTTGGATTTCCCAGGATAAACTCTTGCGTTCTTGTGTTGTGTGTCTATTGTGCATGGTTAATATTTCTAGATCTTGTTATTTCTGCTGCATTGTTATAGTTGATATTTTCAGTGTATAATTATTTTATGATAACTGTTGTATGAAAGTGAATCTTGTTATTAATTATAAGGCAATAAATACCATATCTGAGAATCATGTAAACACCAACATGGTATTAGAGCTAGTTGAAATATTGTCACTGCACAGTTACAGTTGCAGTTGCCAATTGTAGTTGCAATTGCCAGTTATCGTTGCAGTTGTTAGTTATAGTTTCAGTTTCCAGTCGCTAGTTGCAGTTGCTAGTTGCCAGTTGCACAAACCTTGAGATTAGAAGATAAGATAGATGGTGCTACAAATTTCAGAGGTGTGCACTTATATATGTTTCCAAGTTATATTATTTAGCAGAGTATGAGGGTGTTTGCATGGGATGTACAAGGGACCTTGTCCAAGTAATGACCCAAAGAGATCATTGGATCTAGTGCATTCAGAGGAATAACACACCCTCCCTAGCAATTAAGACTCCAAGTTTGAATATCCGGTTTGATATTTTTATATTGCTGCACCTTAAATAAATATTGTAATTGGGACAACAGTCTTTAGAGTTCTATTACTGCTGAGTACCTTTTGTTATCGAATGTTTAGTGACACTTGAATAGTGTTAGTACAATAATCATTGTGTAAACGCTCACTGTTTAGTACTAATGATGCACTTATTTACAAGATGAAATTGATCTCTTTTAGGAGATGTTCTTGGCTGTTGTCTTTGTCCCGGGCATGTTACCATGGAGGTCACAACACTAGAAAAGTGTTGCTCTTGTCTTTTGTTCTTGTTTTGTTCCGGGCAGGTCACAGGTGACAGCTCTAAGAGGGATCTTTAATGACGATTGCAGGAGGAAACATATTAGATGGTCTCTAGTTTGAGACATGGAGCAGGCTATCCAGACATGGAATTGTATACATGATAATATACATCCATATACCGAAGGCGGAGAAGACAAAGTTAGAACCTTCCAAAAAGAAGGATACTATTGTGGGATACAGAGTGTTCCACATGGAGATTGACAGGGAGGAGTAGGTGTCTCCACCAGTGGTGAGGCATACAACCCCACCTAGTACCAGTTCAAAGGAAGCTAGAGTTCAAAGGGAGTCAACCCTCAGGATCCAGTAGGGAGGAGAAGCCTCCTAGGAGAGTTCATTGGAGATCAAACTTCAGATATGCAAAGGGAGAAGATGGCTCCAGAGATCACACATACATAGAGTGAGCTTGATCTAAGAGAGAGTCAGTTGGATCAAGAGAGAGTCGTTCATTCAAAAGGATTTCTCCCTCAGATTTGTTGATATTTTGATGTAACTACGGAATATATTCTTTTGTATTTGTATTGGTCAAACCTCGAGAAGGTTATTGTAATCTTATTGTATAAATCAGGTCAAAAGAAATTATTATTTTGTTGTTATCCTTATTGTAAAAGTCAAAACAACCCCTCTTAGGGTTGAGTCTTTTCAGAAGTCAAGTTATGTGTATAAATAGAGGTCGAGTTCCTCTCATTTGTATACACACACAACTCACCTTCTCTTGTGTATTTGGAGCATAACAAATGAGGTCTAGCACAGGAGGTCTTGGTTTCTTGGTCTTGGTCTACTTGTGGAGAGCTATAATGTGACATTGTACTGGTTGAAGGAATCTATACTGTATAATTGGTTGTTGGGTTTTCCCCCCCACGAGGGTTTCCCAAGATATATATTGTGTTATGTGATTGATTATCTTTCAATGATCATATTACATGCAATTGTTAATGAATGTTAAAGAAGATAACTGTAACTTCTAAAATTATAACATGGTATCAGAGCATGCCTGAATAGAATACAATTCACAGATCTAGAAGACAAAAGGAGTCATTTTTCTTGATATAAGTGGTTTCCGGACAAGACAAGACCACCAACAAGTGCGCCCTAGTGGAGCACATCCTTTCCCTGGATCAGATCTTCAGAATATAGAATTTGTGATTTAGGGGCAGGATGAGTACTGGAACCAAGATTGATGAGAAGCTGGAGGGAGCTAACAACTTCAAATCCTAGAGGTACAAAGTATCCCTCCTCCTAAAAGAACATGATCTAGAGAAGTTCACTAAAGAAGAGGTTTCAGAACTAGAGGGAGATGAGGCTAAAGCAAAGCACAAGAAGGATATGGTCAAAGAAAAGAGTATTATTGCAAACTCCATTAAGGACCATCTTATTCATCACATATCTTCATTATCCACTCCAAAAGAAATGATGGATGAATTAACCTGATTGTTTGAAGGAAACAACATCAACCGAAGAATGACCTTGAGAACTCAGTTAGAACACGAGGATGCAGAATTCATAAACCATCCACTCTTACTTCTCAAGAGTGAACTGGATCAAGGAGCAAATGGAATCCATTGGTGATACAATGAATGGAGAAGAAATGGTGATGACCACCTTGAATGGAATCCCAAGGTCATGGGATGCATTTATTCAAGGGATATGCTCAAGAAGGAAACTACCCAAGTTCAATAGGATATGGGAAGATTGCAACCAGGAAGAAGCAAGGATGACAACAAGAGAAGAGAAGATGACAGATGATGATCAAGCCCTATCCGCCCACACCAGGAAAGGAGAGAGCAAGAAAGAACCCTCCTCACCCAAGAAGTTTCAGAAGGGCTGAAGAAATAACCCAAATATCATATGTTTCTGTTATCAGAAAACGGGACACATTACTAGGAATTGTTCCCTCATTCAGAGACCAAGGGAAGATTAATCAAGTGGTGAGGAGTATGTTCTTATCTCATCCCTTACATGAAATTTCACTCATGGAAGTGACATTTGGCTGGTGGAAAGTGGTGCTTCCAAGAACATGACAAGTTATAAAGACTCCTTGTCTAACCTTACTCATAAGGATTCACCGCACAAGGTGAAATTGGGAGATGACTATCAATATTCGATCAAAGGAGTAGGAGAAGCCTCCTACAAGTTAGACTCAGGAAATCCAATGAAGATGAAGGGAGTTCTCTATGTTCCTGGATTGAAGAAGATCCTTCTCTCGAATTTCAACATTGGATGAGAAGGGTTACAGAGTTTCATTTGTTGATGAACAAGTTCTTATGTGGCCTAAAGGGAAGACTTTTGATGATGTTGTGGTGATTGGAATTCAAGGGGGAGGACTCTACAAATTGAAAGGGCGATTAGATTCAACATTAATTCATGACACTATTGTTGAAATAATGTAACTGGAAAGAGTATTCTTATTATTATTGATATTTTATTCATAGGATCAATCCCCATTGTGGATTGATCATGTCGGATATTGTAATAGGACCAAATCCCCTTTTGCGGATTGGTCAAAAGACAATTGTAATAGGTAGAATAAGAAGTCG